>JZKD02S1672760.1:1626757-1648770 GCA_000966675.3 Picea glauca
TGAGGAAAATTTGATGAGGAACCTTCACTGCATACCTCAAATATGTTTTCTGAAACAGATGTAGAAGGCACTTCCTTCAATCCTTCTTTTCCTTTGTTGTTCTTTGAAGCTTTCAATTGAATCGTGCTCTTTCGTTCCAAGTAGTCTTCATACAACACCTTCACCATCTCGGCCATGGCAAACACCAAATATCTGAACTCCTTCTCATTTTGATAAATTCCTCCTATAGATGCCATTTTCTTCCTTGAGATGAGATCTTCCCTGGCTAACATGCAAAACTCAAATCCAAATGTCAACTAGCTCTGATACCACTTGATCCGTCGGATCTTTTAATGACTTATGGTCGAGTTTTAATTTTGCATGCATTAATTAACCATTTGAGAAACTTAGTGAAAGAATGAGGAAAGAAGAGGAATTATAACAGCCATATACACATTTTCAGATCTGAAATTAAATATAAGACAGCAAACCATAACACGCAGATTGATAACGGAGTTCGGCACAACTTTGCCTACGTCTCCGGGCCTTTTCTCTGTGGGGGAGGCTTATTTATTTCTATTCAAATGATCAAAAGTACATCGCTGAAATGCCAAATGGCTACAAGACTGATCTGGTCATGTTCTTCCAGATCTCCAGAACCATGCAAAGAAAATGGCACGCAAAACGGACGTCCATAGCTCCCAGAAATGGTCCAACAATGTCTCCTCCTCAAAAGATTCTCTACCTCAAACTGGCTTTGGCTTGGCTTCTCCTCAGCATAATTCTACTCTGAATGCCCCCTATGTTGTTTCCATGTCCTCAAACAGTTCTTGGTTATATAGCTGAGAAGTTGGTTGCTCATCTCCAACTTCTTCCAAGAAGTTAGGCTCCAAAACTACCCAATAACTCCCAAAAACCATTAACAATAGGCTTAATTACAATTAAAAACAAAAATTGGTTACAAAAACCCACTTTTTAACTATAACGTAGTTATAATAGGGCGCTAGCCCCCTTCTACCCAGCGCGCACCCCCTTGACAAGGTCATATGAGTTCATATGGCCAAGTGCTAGCCCAAAGGGCTAAGCGTTGGCCCCTCTCCATACACTACTTTGCAATATATGTTATAATGTGGGTTTTACAATATAAAAATTAATTTGGTGTATTGGCAAAAGACCATTTCTTAAAGTGTTGGGCTTGGTGGTGGTCATGGGTTCAAATCCCATGGACCCCAAACAATTTTTTGAAAAAATCCACTTCAACTGATGACTGGGTGCCACGTGGCTGCCCATGACTAGGCCACGTGGCATCTCCCCATTTGCCGGATTAATGCCACTTGTCAGTTATTGACTGGTCCAGTTGCCTGCCACATGTCTGCCTTGTCAACGAACCTACCCAATCACCATCAGCCAGAGAGTGCCATGTCATCTCCTGCACAGTCAGCATACTGATGTCATCAACATTGACTTTTTGACCAGTTGACCTTTGACTTTTTACCTGTTTGGGATTCCGATCAGAACGCGATAACTTTCGCATACGGAACCCGTTTGATAAAGTAAATATACCGAGGAAATCAGGAAGATGAGACAGACACAGTGGAATTGGTTTCATTGGATTCTGAGCACTTTCATTTTTGAGCATTTTTCAAGCCCTATCAGGCTTCTGGATCCGATTTCGGATCAATACCTAATTTGATGTGCAAGGTATGAAAGGTATTGGTGAACCCTGACACTGCTTGGCCCGTCTCCTGACGTAGTGTGGTAAATCTCATGTACTGGTCGTCATATTTGCCAACATAGTAATATTGTTCCTTGACTGCATCCATAAAAAAATCCCAAGTTGGCTCGACCCCATATATTCTAGACTACTCTATGGAGCTTTGCTCCCAATAATTTTCCCACCAATTTTTGACATGTGGGAGAGCCTTAATGAGTGTAAAGGTGACATTTTCCCTATTGAATAAATTATGAACAGAGAAATAACCTTCTAACAGATTTAACCATTTTTCTAGGGCATCTGCATCTATCTGTACCTCAAATACGAGAATATCAAAATTAACTTGTACTTTGAAAGGAGAGGTGCCTCCAAAGTGGATGCTTGATGAAGATGCGTTGGTTGTTATCGGTAGATGTCGAAGGATGTGGGAAAAATTCTCCATCATTTCGTCCCTCTGTCGTGTGAGAGCTTGCTCAAGCAATAGATTAATAGAATCATTTGTTATGTTGTTTTTCTTTTCTTCCTCCATGGAGGGTTTCTTGGGTGTGTGAGAGAGATTTTCCTCAAGAGAGACAAGATCAATTCCCAACTTTATATACACAGACCTTTTTAGGGACATGAACTTAAGAAAACGATCAAGAGCATCCTACTCTGATACCATTGATCCAGATTATTTTTGGCACAAAATGAGGGTGGAGATATAATAAAGAAATGTACATATATATCTTAGATATCCAATCATATAACATAAATATATATTATATAATCAACCATAAACCTAGAGATACAGTGATACACAATTTCTATTAATGAGCGAAATGTACAAAACTATAGAAATACAGAGTGAAAAACTCGTTGGAATGGTGGCAACTTATCTCTGAGAAGAGATGTGACAACTACTCACATTTGCAAGAAGATAAAATGATACTCTAAAGGCATTTTTAACATAAATAAAATCCAAAACCCTAACCCCGAAATATGAAAATCCAACAGTTTTGTGGACCCCGTTTTGGGTAATTTGGTATATCAACTTCCTGGGGTGTAACATTAGCATACAATCTCTGTTTGGGGTGCATGATAGCTCATTAGAAAGGTATAGTCAAGGAGATTCATTTTGGGGATTCAATTAGAGATGTGGGCCATCATTGAGGTGCTCTATCCCAAAAACACTTTATTTAGGACCTCAAAATGGCCCTGGAAGTTTAGGAGCCAAAAAGCTGCTAAAAATAGTAAATCGCCAGAAGACTGTTTTGAGCCAATTGGAATAGGTGGTTGGCCACAGATATCCACCTGGATCAATACTCCCTCCTTAGGAAGCAATGGTCTCCATTGCGTTGAGTTCCTGGGGGAGAGGGAAAAGCGTTTGCTAAATCTACATCTTGATGAGTTGCTTTCCTTGCTGGAGAAGCTACACTGTTTAGATTGTTGAAGGATTTCATGAACCTGTAGATTGAATGATTGGACATTTTAAACCAATATGGCTACAAGATATGATTGTGTGCAGAAGGAGTCCTTGCAGTTTTCTTCAATCTTTTCGAACTGCTTCTGCTGGATAGAAGGAGTTTGGAATGGGGTTGAAGTGGTGTTCTTCTGTTCATCTTTTGAACAAACTGTCAAGAAGCTGAATTTTGTAGTATGAGATACTACCTTGCGACACTGTTTAGGTGGGACAGTAGTTGGAACTACCTATGGTATCTTGTATAGATGACCCCCTAGAGTAACAATGACACTACATGGTCAAGAATCATAAATATCATGGCGCTTCAACATATATGGCTGGCCTAATAGAAAATCAGATACATCTAGTGGGGAAACATCACATAATACCTCATCCTTGAATGGATTGATGTTGTATGACAATCAACATTGTTGGCTGACACAAAGGTCTCATCCTTGGCGAATCCACCCAATGTTGTATGGCTGCAGGTGTGTTGTTGTCGAAAATCCCAATTGTTTGAAAACCTCTACTAATATGAGGTTCTTTTGGCTTCAATTATCAACAATAAAATGCATTGGGGTTCCCTTCACCCACATCTATGAATGAAAAAGGAGCTCCCCCTCTTTAGGAATTGAATTGTTCTAGTTCTTCTAGTTGAATTGTTGCGTTCACGACAGTAGCAGTGGGGTTTACGTCGATGATCTGTATTCTACCAGCATTTTCTTAATCAGATTCCAAATCAGGGTTCAGCTCCTTGATTTTGATCTCGACCACCAATGAATTTTTTGAGTGACATTCATCGATGTTGTAACAGGGGATTTTGTGGAAATCACACCATTTTCTAGTTTCCTTCTTCATATTTTTGTTACCCTTCTTTTCCTATGGCTTGGATTGTTTTTTTGAAGGCTGGTTGCGAGGCCCATCTTTACCATTCTTTGGTTGTTTTGGATTTTCATACTTGAACTCCCTCTTGTTATAGTGCTTAAATTTCTACTCGATTTTAACAACATATTGATAAGCAACACCCAGTGACGAGATGTCCAAAAAATCCATTATAGTTTGAATGTATATGTGTAGAGCCCCATGGTATTTTAGAATGAAATGTTGTTGGAAGTATTTGATACCCATCTTGGTGCACAAGGTATGGAAGGTATTGTTGAAATTGGGCATTGCTTGGCTCCTCTATTGATGCAGTGTGTTCCATCTCATGTACTGGTCGTCGTAGTTTCCAATAGGGTAATATTATTCCTAGACCGCATCCACAAAAAAATCCCAAGTGGGCTTAGCCCAATATATTCTAGAATCCTATGTGGAAATTTTATCCTAGTAAGTTTTCCACCAATGTTTAACATGGGGGAGATCCTTAAGGAGTGCGAAGGTTATCTTTTCTATGTCTGAGAAATTATGAACAAAGAAATAAACTTCTGGCAGATTTACCCATTTTTCTAGGGAATCTGCCTCTATCTTCCCTTCAAATACGAGAATATAAGAATTAACTTGTACCTTGAAAGTTGAGGTGCCTCCAAAGTTTCCACTTGATGAAGATGCACTAGTTTTTAATGGAAGACATTGAAGCACATGGGAAAAATTATCCATGATTTCGCCCCTCTGTCGCTAGAGAGCTTGCTCAAGCAACAGATTAATAGAATCATCTGCACTGTCATTTTTATTTTATTCTACCATAGATGGTTTCTTGGGCATGCAAGAGCGATTATTATGAAGAGAGACAAGCTCAAGACTGAAATTTTTATACTCAGACCTCATCGGGGACATGCACTGAAAAAAACGATCAAGAGCAGCCTGCTCTGATACCACCGATCCAGATTATTTTCGGCACAAAATGAGGGAAGAGATATAATAAATAAATATGCAGAGATATCTTAGATATCTAATAATATAACATAAATATATATCAATGATGCAATCATAAACACAGAGATACAATAATACACAATTTTATTAATGAGCGAAATGTACAAAATAGTAGAAATACAGAGTGAAAGACTCGTTGGAATGGTGTCAGCTTATCTCTAAGAAGAGAAGTGATGGCTACTAAAATTAGAAAGAAGATGATTACAATGAGGCTCTAAATTCATTTTTAACATAAATAAAATCCAAAACCCTAACCCCAGAAGATGAAAAGCCATCCGTTTTGTGGACCCCATTTTGGGTAGTTTCAAGTATCAATTTCCAAGGGGTGTAACTTTGGAATACGATCTTTGTTTTGGGCACATGATATCTCATTGGAAAGGTATCATCGAGTAGATACAGTTTTGGGGCTCATTAAGAGCCTTTGGCCATATTATAGGTACTTGATCTCGAAAAATAATCATTTAGTCCCTCAAAATGGCCCCAGAAATTTAGGAACCAAAAAACTACTAAAAATAGTAAATTGCCAGAAGATTGTTTTGAGCCAGTTGAAATAGGTGTGTGGCCACCAATATCCACCTAGATCAATCCTCCCTCCTTAGGAATAAATGATATCCATTGCATTGAATGCTAGGGGTAGAGGGAAAAACATATGTTGAATCTGCATCTTGATGAGTTGCTTGCCTTGCTAGAGAAGTTGTGTTGCTTAGCTTGTTGAAGGCTATTACGAACCTGTGGATGGAAGGGTTGGACCATTTTAACTAGTATGGCTACATGAGGTGACTATGTGCAGAAGGAATCCTTTATCTTTTCTTCAATCTTATCGACCTGCTTTTGGTGGACAAAAGGTTCTTCGATTGAGGCTACTATGGTGTTCTTTTGTTCAACTTTTGAACAGACTATGAAGAAGCTTAATTTTGCAGTGTGATATACTACCTTGCAACACTGTTTTGGTGGAACAATAGTTGGAACTACCTCTAGTATCCTATAGAGATGACCCCATAGAGTAACAATGATATTACAGGGTTGAGACTCATAAATAACATGGCGCTTCCACATATATGGATGGATCAACATAACATCACATACATCCAGTGGGGAAACATCACATAATACCTCATCCTTGATGGGTTGGATGTTGTATAAAAATCGACACTGTTGGGTTACATGGAGGTCTCATCCCTGGTGAAGCCACCCAATGTTGTATGGTTGCAGATGTGGTTTTGTTGACAATCCCAACTATTTGATGACCTCTGTTGATATGATGTTCTTCTGGATTCTTCTATCAAAAATAAAATGCAGTAGGTACCCTTAACCCACATCTATGAATGAAAAATGAACTCCCCCATTTTAGGATCTATTGGTTCTTCTAGTTGAATTGTTGTGGTCGCGACAATAACAGTGGTGTCTGCATTGATTATTTGTATTCTACCATTATTTTCTGAATCATATTCCAAATGAGGGTTCATCTCCTTGTCTTTGATTTCAGCCACCAATGACTATTTTGAGTGACATTAATCGGTGTTGTCCCAGGGGATTTTGTGGAAATCACACCATTTTCCAGTGTCCTTCTTCATCTTTATGTTACCCTTCTTTTCCCGTGGCTTGGACTAGTTTTGTGGTTGTGAGTTTCATCTTTACCATTCTTTGGTTTTTTCATATTTGTAGATCTGACCTCCCGCTTGTTCTGATGCTTAAATTTCTACTCGATTTTAACAACATATTGATAAGCAACACCCAGTGATGAGATGTCCAAAAAATCCATTACAGTTTGGATGTATCTATGTAGATCCCCACGTTATTTTAGAATCAAATGTTGCTCAAAGTATTTGATACCCAGCTTGGTGCACAAGGTCTAGAAGGTATTGGTGAGCCCTCGAACTACTTGGCCCCTCTCTTGATGTAGTGTGGTCCATCTCATGTACTGGTTGTCATAGTTTCCAACAGGGTAATATTTTACCTTGACCATATCCACAAAACAATCCCAAGTGGGCTCGACCCCATATATTCAAGACTCCTCTTTGGAGATTTTATCCCAGTAATTTTCCACCAATGTTTGACATGGGGGAGTGACTTCATGAGTGTGAAGGTGATTTTTTCCCTATTGGAGAAATTATGAACAAAGAAATAACATTTTAGCATATTCAACCATTTTTCTACGGCATTCACATCTATCTGTCCTTCAAATACAGGAATATCAAAATTAACTTGTACTTTGAAAGGAGAGGTTCCTCCAAAGTGGTCACTTGATGAAGACATGCCGATTGTTATCAGTAGGTGTTGAAGTATGTGGGAAAAATTATCCATCATTTTGTCCCTATGTCGCGTGAGAGCTTGCTCAAGCAACAAATTAATAGAATCGTCTTCTCTGTCATTTTTATTTGCTTCCATCATTGAGGGTTTATTGGTTGTGCGAGAATGATTGTCCTCAAGAGATACAAGCTCGATACCCAACTTGTGATACTCAGACCTCATCGGGGACATGCACTGAAAAAATGATCAAGAGAAACCTACTTTGATACAACTGATCCGGATTATTTTTGGCATGAAATGAGGGCGGAGATATAATAAAGAAATGTACAGAGATATCTCAGATATCCAATAATATAACATAAATATATATAAGAGATACAACCATAAACACATAGATATAGTAATACACAATTTCTATTAATGAGCGAAATGTACAAAACTATAGAAATACAGAGTGAAAGACTCATTGGAATGGTAGCAGCTTATCTCTAAGAAGAGATGTGATGGATACTCACATTCATAAGAAGATGATAACAATGAAAATCTAAGGGAATTTTTAACATAAATAAAATCCAAAACCCTAACCTCGGAAGATGAAAATCCAACAATTTTGTGGACCTCGTTTTGGGTAGTTTGGTGTATCAAATTCCCAGAGGCGTAACTTTGGCATACAATCTTTGTTGGGGCACATGATAGCTCGTTGGAAAGGTAACATCGAGGAGTTTCATTTTGGTGGCTCAATCAAAGACTTTGGCCATCATTGAGGTGCTCTATCATGAAAAAACTTCATTTAGGCCCTCAAAATAGTCACAGAAGTTTACAAATCGAAAAACTGCTAAAAATAGAAAATTGCCAGAAGAATATTTTCAGTCAATTGGAATAGGTGAGTGGCCACTAATATCCACCTAGATTCAATCCTCCCTCCTTAGGAAGAAACAGTCTTCATTGCATTGAGTTCTTGATGGAGAAGTAAAATAATTTGTTGAATCTGCATCATGATGAGCTGCTTTCCTTGCTGAAAACGTTGCACTGATTAACTTGTTGAAGCCTATCACGAACCTATGGATGGAAGGGTTGGACCTTTTTAACCAGTCTATATACATGAGATGAATGTGTGCATAAGGAATCCTTGTTCTTTGCTTCAACCTTGGCGACCTACTTCTGTTGGACATAAGGTGCTTGGACTGAGGCTATAGTGGTGTTCTTTTGTTTATATTTTGAACAGACTGTGAAGAAGTTGAATTTTTAGTATGAGATACTACCTTACAGAGCTGCTTAGGTGGGAAATTAGTTGGAACTACTTCTATTATCCTATAGATATGACTCCCCATAGTAATAATGACACTATGGGGTCAAGACTAATAAGTAGCATGACAGTTCCACATATATGGCTGGCCCAATAGAACATCACATACATCCAGTGGAGAAACATCAAATAATACCTCATCCTTGAAGGGATGGATGCCATATGAAAATAGACACTATTGGTTGACACAGAGTTCTCATCCCTGGAGAAGCCACCCAATGTTGTATGGCTACGGGTGTGGTGTTTTCGACAATCCCAACTATTTGAAGACCTTTACTGAGATGAGGTTCTTCTGGCCCCCTCTATCAACAATAAAATGAAGCAGGGTCCCCTTTACCCACATCTATGAATGAAAACGGTGCTACCCCTCTTCATAATCTATTGGTTCTTCTGGTTGAATTGTTGTGGTCGCGACACTAGAAGTGGGGTCTGCGTTGATGATCTGTCATCTACCTGTATTTTCTTAATCAGATTCCAAATCAAGGTTCATCTCCTTGTATTTGATCTTGGCCACCAATGACATTTTTGAGCGACATTCATCAATGTTGTAAAAGGGTATTTTGTTGAAATCATACTATTTTCCAGTGTCCTTCTTCATATTTTTTTTACCCTTCTTTTCATGTGGATTGGACTGGTTTTTTGAAGGCTAGTTGTGAGGGTTGTCTTTACCATTCTTTGGTTGTTGCATATTTTCATACCTAAACTACGGCTTGTTCTGGTGCTTAATATCTACTCAATTTTAACAGCATATCGATAAGAAACACCCTGTGATGAGATGTCAAGAAAATTCATTTTAGTTTGAATGTATATGTGTAGAGCCCCACAATATTTCAGAATGAAATGTCACTCAGAGTCTTTGATACCCATCTTGGTGCACAATGTATGGAAGGTATTGGAGAACTCAAAAACTACTTGGCCCCTCTGTTGATGCAGTGTGGTCCATCTCATGTACTAGTCATCATAGTTTCCAACAGGGTAATATTATTCCTAGACCGCATCCAGAAAAAAATCCCAAGTGGGCTTGGCCCCATATATTCTAGACTCCTCTGTGGTACTTTTCTCCTAGTAAGTTTTCCACCAATGTTTGACATGGGGGAGATCCTTAAGGAGTGCAAAGGTTATCTTTTCCCTATCATAAAAATTATGAACAAAGAAATAACCTTCTAGCACATTTAACCATTTTTCTAGGGAATCTGCATCTATCTTTCCTTAAAATACAAGAATATCAAAATTAGTTTGTACCTTTAAAGGTGATGTGCCTCCAAATTTTTCACTTGATGAATATGTGTCATTTGTTATTGGCAGGTGTTGAAGGATGTGGGAAAATTTCTCCATCATTTCGTCCCTCTGCCGCATGAGAGCTTGCTCAAGAAACAGATTAATAAAATCGTTTACTCTATTGTCTTTCTTTTCTTCCACCATGGAGTGTTTCTTGGGCATGTGAGAGTGATTTTACTCAGTAGATACAAGATAGAGACCAAAATTTATATACTCATACCTCGTCAGGGACATGCACTGAAAAAAACAATTAGGAGCAACTTGCTTTGATACCACTGATCCAGATTATTTTCAGCATGAAATGAGGGAGGAGATATAATAAAGAAATGTATAGAGATATCTCAGATATCCAATAATATAATAGAAATATATATCAGTGATGCAACCATAATCACAGAGATAAAGTAATACACAATTTCTATTAATGAGCAAACTGTACAAAACTGTAGAAATACAAAGTGAAAGACTCACTAGAATGGCGAAAACTTATCTCTGAGAAGATATGTGACATATACTCACATTCACAAGAATATGATTAGAATGAGGCTTTAAAGGAATTTTTAACATAAATAATATCCAAAAACCTAACCCCTGAAGATGAAAAGCCAACAGTTTTGTGGACCCCGTTTTGGGTAGTTTGGTGTATCAACTTCTCGGGAGTGTGACTTTGACATACAATCTTTGTTTTGGGAGAACAATAGCTCGTTGGAAAGGTATAATAGAGGAGATTCATTTTGGGGGCTCAGTCAGATCCTTTTTCCCTCATTGAGGTGATTGATCCCGAAAAAAAATCATTTAATCCCTTAAAATGGCCTCAGAAGTTTAGGAACTGAAAAAATGCTAAAAATAGTAAATTCCTAGAAGACTGTTTTGAGCCAATTGGACTAGGTGAGTGGCCACCAATATCCACCTGGATCAATCCTCCCTCCTTAGGAATAAATTATCTCTATTTCATTGAGTGTTAGGGGGAGAGGGAAAATTTTTTGTTGAATCTACATCTTGATGAGCTGCTTACCTTGTTAGAGAAGTTATGTTTCTTAGCTTTTTGAAGGCTGTCACGGACCTGTGGATGGAATGGTTGGAGCTTTTTAACTAGTCTGCTACATGAGGTGATTTTGTGCAGAAGAAATCCTTGCACTTTTCTTCCTTCTTATCGACCTGTTTCTGGTGGAAAAAAGGTGCTTGGATTGAGACTACAGTGATGTTATTTTGTTCAACTTTTTAACATACTGTGAAGAAGCTTAATTTTGAAATATGAGATACTACCTTGCGGCACTGTTTAGGTGGGGAAGTAGTTGGAAATACTTCTATTATCCTGTAGAGATGACCCCCCAGAGTAATAATGACACTACGGGGTCAAGACTCATAAATAGCATGGCGCTTCCACATATATGTTTAGCCCAATAGAACATCACATACATCAAGTGGGGAAACATCACATAATACCTCATCCTTGAAGGGATGGATTTCATATGACAATCAACACTGTTTTCTAACATGGAGGTCTCATCCCTTAAAAATCCACCCGATGTTGTATGGCTGTGGGTGTGGTGTTTTTGACAATCCGAACTATTTGACGATCTATGTTGATATGAGGTTCTTCTAGATTCCGCTATCAACAATAAAATGTAGTGGGGTCCCCTTCACCCACATATGTGAATTAAAATGCCATTCCCCCTCTTCAGGATCTGTTGGTTCTTCTGGTTGAATTGTTTTGGTCGCAATAGTAGCAGTGGTGTCTCTGTCGATGATCTGTCTTCTACCATTATTTTTTGAATCATATTCCAAATCAAGGTTAGGCTCCTTGTCTTTGATTTCGACCACCAATGACTATTTTGACTGACATTAATCAGTTTTGTCCTAGGGGATTTTGTGGAAATTGCACCATTTTCCAGTGTGCTTCTTCATCTTTTCATTACCCTTCTTTTCATGTGGCTTGGACTGGTTTTATGAAGGCTATTTGTGAAGGTCATATTTACCATTCTTTGTTTGTAGCATATTTTCAGACCCAAAATCCCACTTGTTCTGGTGCTTAATTTTTTTCTCGAGTTTAACAAAATATCGATAAGAAGAACCCAGTGATGAGATGTCCAAAAAATCCATTTTAGTTTGGATGTATCTGTGTAGAGCCCCACAGTATTTCAGAACCAAATGTCGCTTTGATTGTTTGATACCCAGCTTGGTGTGCAAGGTCTGGAAGGTATTGGTGAACTCATAAACTTCTTGCCCCCTCTCTTGATGTAGTGTGGTCCATCTCATGTACTAGTCATCGTAGTTTCCAACATGGTAATATTGTTCCTTGACTGCATCCACAAAAAAATGCCAAGTGGGATCGGCCCCATATATTTCAAACTCCTATGTGGAAATTTTCTCCCAGTAAGTTTCTCACCAATGTTTGACATGGGCAAGAGCCTTAAGGAGTGTGAAGGTGATATTTTCCTTGTCAGAGAAATTATGAACAAAGAAATAACCTTCTAGCAGATTTAACCATTTTTCTAGGGCACATGCATCTATTTGTCCTTCAAATATGTGAATATCAAAATTAACTTGTACCTTGAAAGGAGAGGTTCCTCCAAAGTGGTCGCTTGATGAAGATGCAATGGTTTTTATTGGTAGGCGTTGAAGGATGTTTCGTCCTCTCTCGTGTGAGAGCTTGCTCAAGCAACACATTAATAGAGTCGTCTGCTCTGTCATTTTTATTTTATTCCACCATGGAGGTTTTATTGGGAGTGTGAGAGAAGTTTTCTTCAAGAGAGACAAGCTCGAGACCCAACTTTCTATACTTAGACCTCGTCGGGGACATGCACTGAAAAAAATAATCAAGAGAAACCTACTCTGATACCACTGATCTGGATTATTTTTGGCATGAAATGTGGGCGGAGATATAATAAAAAAATGTACACATATATCTAATATATACAATAATATAAAAAATATATATATCATATATGCAACCATAAATACATAGATACAGTAATACACAAAATCTATTAATGAACAAAATGTACAAAACTATAGAAATATAGAGTGAAAGACTCGTTGGAATGGTGGAAGCTTATCTCTGAGAAGAGATGTGAAAAATAATCATATTCACAAGAATATGATTACAATGAGACTCTAAATTCATTTTTAACATAAAGAAAATCCAAAACCCTAACCCCGGAAGATGAAAATCCAATAGTTTTTTGGAACTCGTTTTGGGTAGTTTGGTGTATCAACTTCCTGGGGTTGTAACTTTGGAATACTGTCTTCGTTTGGGGTGCATGATAGCTCATTGGAAATTTATTGTCGAGGAGATTCATTTTAGGGTCTCAATCAAAGGCTTTATCCCTTGGTGAAGTGCTCGATCCCGAAAAAAAATTCATTTAGGCCCTCAAAATGGCCCCGAAAGTTTAGGAACCGAAAAACTTATAAAAATAGTAAAATGCCATAAGACTGTTTTGAGCCAGTTGGAATAGGTGGGTGGCCACCAATATCCACATGGATCAATCCCCCCTCATTAGGAATCAATTGTATCCATTGCATTTAGTTCCCAGGGAGATGAAAAAATGTATGTTGAATCTGCATCTTGATGAGTTGCTTGCCTTGTTAGAGAAGTTGAACTGATTATCTTGTTTAAGGCTTTCACAAACCTGTGGATAGAAGGGTTGGACATTTTTAACTATTCTATCTACATGAGGTGAATTTGTGTAGAAGGAATCCTTGTGATTTGATTCAATCTTATCGACCTGCTTCTGCCAAACAAAAGGTGCTTGGACTGAGGCTACAGTGGTGTTCTTTTGTTCAACTTTTGAAGAGACTGTGAAGAAAATATATTTTGCGGTATGAGATACTACCTTGCGACATTGTTTAGGTGGGACAGTAGTTGTGACTACCTATGGTATCCTTTAGAAATGACCCCCAAAAGTAACAATGAAACTATGGGGTCGAGACTCATAAATAGCATGACACTTCCACATATATTGTTGGCCCAACGTAACATCACATACATCCAACAAAGAAACATCACATAATAACTCATCCTTGAAGGGATGGATGTCATATGAAAATTGAAATTATTGGCTGACGTGGAGGTCTCATCCCTTGCGAAGCCACCCAATGTTGTATGGATATAGGTGTGGTTTTTTCGACGATCCCAACTATTTGATGACCTATTTTGAGATGAGGTTCTTATGTCTTCCACTATCAACAATAAAATGCAGCGAGGTCCCTTTAACCCACATCTATGAATGAAAAAGGCTCTCCCCCTATTCAGGATCTACATCTTCTTCTAGTTGAATTGTTGCGGTCACGACAATAGCAGTGGGGTATGCGTCGATGATCTATCTTGTACCAGTATTTTTTGAATCATATTCCAAATTAGGGTTCGACTCATCTTTGATTTCAACAACCAATGATTTTTTTGAGAGACATTCATCATTGTTTTTCTAGGGGATTTTGTGGAAATTACACCATTTTCTAGTGTCCTTCTTCATATTTCCATTACCCTTCTTTTCCTATGGCTTGGACTGGTTTTCTGAAGGATGGTTGTGAGGGCCTTATTTACCATTCTTTCGTTGTTTCAGGTTTGCAGAAACAAACCCCCGCTTATTTTAATATTTTCTCAATTTTAGCAACATATTGATAAACAACACCCAGTGATGAGATGTCCAGAAAATCCATTTCAGTTTGGATGTATCTATGTAGAGCCCCACGGTATTTCAGAACCAAATTTCACTCAGAGTCTTTTATACCTAGCTTGGTGGACAAGGTCTGGAAAGTATTGGTGAACTACATCATTGCTTATCCCCTCTCTTGACGTAGTGTGGTCCATCTCATGTACTGGTTGTCATAGTTTCCAACAGGGTAATATTGTTCCTTAACCGTGTTTTAACCTAGGTATGCACCCTTACCCCTCCTCTCTCATTTCTGTATACCTTTGTCGAATTTTTCCTCTTCTGATTGATAAAGTTGGTTTCCCATATGTTAAATGACCTGGTTTCCCTTATTGGATTGTTTGACTGATTCTTCATGCTGAATTATTTATATTTTCCTTGAAAGATAATTGCATGTTTGGTTTGAGTTTGAAATACTTGTCATCATGTTTTCCAATAATTGAACATGCAACAAGCCCACCAAGCCTTTCTTGTGCACAAGAGACATCGAGGTCCGCCAATTCCTTTGTATGCACAGTAAGCAACCATGAGAAAAAGTGCATCATTCAGAGCAGTCCATTTCTGGATTGAAATACAAGAAAACAAATGGGTTCAATTTTCAGTCATCAGATCAAGCAAAGATTAATTCATGATCGTCAGATCTCATTGGAGAGAGATCGATGGTGGGGAGGCATTGTGGGGATAGGGAAGGAAATTAAAGTTTTTGCAAGTTGTGAGCCCACAATCACTCAGGATCGTTTATCTTCAAGAAGAGGACACGTGGAGGTAGATCTCTCACTTCGGAGATACGACATTATGGAGGATTGTAAGAAATATGCATTGAAAACTCTCGCAGCTTTAACTCCCGAAGTGAATCTCGGTCGTCCAAAACAAGAGGACACATGGAGGCGGATATATCACTTCGGAGATACAACACTTCAAAGGATTGTGTGAGCAAGAAGAAGAAAACTCTCAAAGCTTGAACTCCCGAAGTGAATCTCGGCCGTCCAAAACAAGAGGACACATGGGGGTAGATCTAACACTTTGGAAATATGACACTTCGAAGGATTACGCGAGCAAGCAGAAGAAAAATTCCAAAGCCCGAACTCCCAAAGTGAATCTCGACCATCCAAAACAAGAGGAAACGTGGAGGCAAATCTCTCACTTTGGAGATACGACACTCTAGAGGATTGTTAGAACTATGCATTGAAAAGACCCGAAGCCCGAACTCTCGAATTAATTATGGACCATTGATCTCAAATCAATGAGGATGGTTGATATTTGCATCATGTAAGAAAGGAATATATCCTGAAGCTCGAAGTCCTGAAGTCTCGAGAGCCTTCAATGTCAACCGGGCTCATACTACTTTGGGATATTTCCAAGCACAACATTCATAAACTGCCGAAGCCCGAAGTCTCGAGATCCTTCCACATCAACCGGTCTCATACTACTCCCAGAGTTATACAAAATTTGTATCTAAATTGATGCCATCGCTAAATCAGATAAGGAGTTCTAATATGGAAAACAGATAGAACTTTAGCAAGGGCGCTAAAGTAGTAGGGTCACCCGAATCACAGATTGCAATAAGATCGACAGCCACACTTTATTGCAGGGATGGAAAATGCTTGAACGTTAACATCCTTGAGTGGTCCTGCAATCAAAACCATGGTATTGTTAGAGAGGTAAATGGTATCTTGTGGGGGATTATGGGGGTCGGAGCGGTGTGGACCCAAACCACCCTTGACAATTTCCGCAATCATGTGCATATATGACGTGAGGTCACCATGTCACTCTGGGAGATTTTCACGCTACACATCTAGTTGTCTCCAGTGGCCCCCAACAACGCGTGTGCACACCATGATCAATGTAGAACTCAAATATGTCACTTCGAATCAATTTCTTCCACAGTCTCAGTTCATTTCAGTGCTCGCATCAGTCCAGTTTCATCGCTAGTGTCAGTTTTCAATTATTCAGTTCAAGACTTTGTTTAGTTTAAATCATAATAAGTGGTCTTCTATGTGTGATAAGAACAACCATTTTTTATTAAGTCAAGTGTGAAGTATACATTTCTGTACTCCAATAGTGTTTTATTCAAGTTAATTAGTTGTTCTACAATTGTTAATGTAGAGTTAAGTCTCAGTCCCAGATGGAAAAGAGCCTCTGCAACTCTGATAAATATGCAGTTTCTGTATGTTTTGGGGGGTTCAATTTTTGGGAAAGGATAACAATACATCAGACTGGTTGGACTTGTTCTATGCATGGATTAAATCTCTCTACTTGGGGAGTATACTCTTGATGACAATGTTTTGTTCAAATCTTCATGTGTTTTTATCTTATCTTGAATGCAGTTTTGATTTGTGCAAAGTACATTTCATTTCCTTTAGCTATTGTATAACTTGCCTTTATTGATATGCAACATGTGAAAACAGCTAATGCTTGGTGAATATTTGTTTTTATTGCAACCTGTGGGAGCAATTTCATTTTTTTATACATGTTTAATGTCTTGAAATGATATTTGAAGTATTGAACTTCTTGCAACAGATTATTCATTGAGTAATTTGTTGTTTCCCTTTGACTTTTATTATTTCACTTGTCTGTCATTAGTGTGCAACCATCCAAGGAGGACCCTCATCTATATCATTTTTACAACTCAACCATGCTCATGTCTTGGTAAAAACAACCATCTAACTGACCCAAAAAACAAAATTATCAAAAGAATAATCATCCAAAAACTTGAGGTGGCCTAGCTTTTCCATTTAGCAGTCAGGTGCAGACTTTAGGACCAACAAACCACATCCACAAAAAAATCTTAAGTGGACGTGACCCCATATATTCCATACTACTTTGTGGAAATTTTTTCCCAATACATTTTTCACCAATGTTTGACATGGGGGAGAGCCTTAAGGAGTGCGAAGCTGATCTTTGCCCTCTCGGAGAAATTATGAACAGAGAAATAACCTTCTAGCACATTTAACCATTTTTCTAGGGCATCTGCATCTATTTTTCCTTCAAATAAAGGAACATCAAAATTAAATTGTACCTTGAAAGGGGAGGTACCTCCAAAGTGGTCATTGGATGAAGACGTGTTAGTTTTTATCGGTAGGCGTTGAATAATGTAGGAAAATTTCTCAATCAATTATTCCCTCTATCGTGTGAGAGCTTGCTCAAGCAACATATTAATAAAATCGTCTACTCTGTTGTTTTTCTTTTCTTCTGCCATGTAGGGTTTCTTGGGCATGCGAGAGCAATTTTCCTCAAGAGAGACAAGCTCGAGACCCAACTTTCTATACTGATACCTCATCAGGGACATGCACTGAAAAAAAATGATCAGGAGCAGCCTGCTCTGATACCACTGATCCATATTATTTTCAGCACGAAATGAGGGAAGATATATAATAAAGAAATGTATAGAGATATATCAGATATCCAATAATATAACAAAAATATATATGATATATTCAACCATAAACACAGAGATAAAGTAATAAACAAAATCTATTACTAAGCAAAATGTACAAAACTATAGAAATACAGAGTGAAAGAATCGTTGGAATGGTGACAACTTATCTCTTAGAAGAGATGTGATGGATACTCACATTCGTAAGAGGCTGATTACAATAAGGCTCTAAAGTAATTTTTAACATAAATAAAATCCAAAACCCTAACCCTGAAAGATGAAAATCCAACAGTTTTGTGGACCCCGTTTTGGGTAGTTTGGTGTATCAACTTCCCTGGGGCATAACTTTGTCATACGATCTTTGTTTTTGGAGAACAATATCTCATTGGAAAGGTATCATTGAGGATATTCATTTTGGGGGATCAATCAAAGACTTTGGTTATCATTGAGGTGCTCAATCCAAAAAAAAATTCATTTAGGCCCTCAAAATGGCCCCAAAAATTTAGAACCGAAAAACTAGTAAAAATAGTAAATTTCTAGAAGACTATTTTGAGACAATTGGAATAGGTGGCTGGCCACTGATATCCACCTAGATGAATCATCCCTCCTTATGAATAAATGTTCTCCATTGCGTTGAGTACTCGGGGGAGAGGGAAAAGTGTTTGTTGAATCTACATCTTGATGAGCTCCTTTCCTTCTTAGAGAAGTTATGTTTCTTAGCTTATTGAAGGCTGTCATGAAACTATGGATGGAAGGGTTGGACATTTTTAACCAGTCTAGCTACATGAGATGATTTTGTTTAAAAGGAATCCTTATGCCTTTCTTCAATCTTTTCGACCTACTTCTGCTGGACACAAGGTGTTTGGACTGAGGCTGTAGTGGTGTTCTTCTGTTCAACTTTTGAACAGATTGTGAAGAAGTTAAATTTTGTAGTATGATATAATACCTTGCGGCACTGTTTAGGTGGGAGAGTAGTTGGAAATACTTCTGGTATCATTTAGAGATAACCCCCCAGATTAACAATGACACTACGGGGTCGACACTCATAAATAACATGGAACTTTCACATATATGGTTGGCCCAACAGAACATCGCATACATTCAATGGGACAATATCACATAATACCTCATTCTTGAAGGGCTGGATGTCGTATAAAAATTTACATTATTGGCTGACATGAAGGTCTCGTCCCTAGTGAAGCCACCCAATGTTGTATGGATGCGAGTGTGGTTTTGTCGACAATCCCAACTATTTGACGACATCTGCTTAGATGAGGTTCTTTTGTCTTACACTATCAATAATAAAATGATGCGGGGTCCCCTTCACCGAAATCTGTGAATGAAAAATGTGCTCCCTCTCTTTAGGATCTACTAGTTCTTCTAGTTGAATTGTTGTGGTCGCAACAATAGTAGTGGGGTCTGCATCGATGATCTTTATTCTACCAGTATTTTCTTAATCAAATTTCAAATCAGGTTTCAGCTCCTTGTCTTTGATCTTTACCACCAATGATTGTTTTGAGTGACATTCATCGATGTTGTTCCATGTGCTTTTGTAGAAATCGCACCATTTTCGAGTGTCCTTCTTCATCTTTTTGTTACCCTTATTTTCCTGTGGCTTGGACTAGTTTTATGAAGGATTGATGGGAGGGTCATCTTTACCATTATTTGGTTGTTGTGGATTTGTAGACCCAAACTCCCACTTTTTTTGGTGCTTAAATTTCCACTCGATTTTAATAGCATACCGATAAGAAACACCCAATGATGAGATGTCCAAAAATCCATTTCAGTTTGGATGTATCTATGTAGATCCCAACGATATTTCAGAACTAAATATCTCTCATAGTCTTTGATACCTATCTTGGTGTGCAAGGTATGGAAGGTATTGGTGAAATCCGACACTTTTTGGCCCCTCTCTTAATGCAGTTTGGTCCATCTCATGTACTAGTTGTCGTAGTTGCCAACAAGGTAATATTGTTCCTTAACTGCATCCACAAAAAATCCCAAGTGGGATCGACCCCATATAGTCCAGAATCCTATTTGGAAATTTTCTCCCAGTAATTTCCCTACCAATTTTTGACATGGGGGAGAGCCTTAAGAAGTGCGAAGGTGTTCTTTTCCCTATCGGAGAAATTATGAACAGAGCAATAACCTTCTAGCATATTTAACCATTTTTCTGGGGCATCCGCATCTATCTTTCCTTCAAATACGAGAATATAAAAATTAAATTGTATCTTGAAAGGTGAGGCACCTCCAAAGTGGCCGCATGATGAAGACATGTTAGTTATTATTGACAGGCGTTGAACGATGTGGGAAAAATTCTCCATCATTTCACCCCTCTGTCGTGTGAGATCTTTCTCAAGAAACAGATTAATAGAATCATATGCAATGTCATTTTTATTTTCTTCTGGAATGGAGGGTTTCTTGGGCGTGCGAGAGATATTTTACTCAAGAGACAATCTCAAGACCCAACTTGCTATACTCATACCTCGTCAGGGACATGCACTGAAAAAAAATGATCAAGACCAGTCATCTCTGATACCACTAATCTGTATTATTTTTGGCAAAAAATGAGGGAGGAGATATAATAAATAAATGTAAAGAGATATCTTAGGTATCCAATAATATAAAATAAATATATATCAAAGATGCAACCATAAACACAAAGATACAATAATACACAATTTATATTAATGAGCGACATGTACAAAACTGTAGAAATACAGAGTGAAAGACTCGATGGAATGGTGGCAACTTATCTCTGAGAAGGGATGTGATGGCTACTCAAATTTGCAAGAATAAAATTAACGAGGATCTAAATGCATTTTTAACATAAATAAAATTCAAAACCCTAACCTCGAAAGATGAAAAGCCAATCATTTTGTGGACCTTGTTTTGGTTAGTTTGGTGTATTAACTTACCAGAGGCGTAACTTTGGTATACAATCTCCTTTTGGGGTGAACGATAGCTCGTTGGAAAGGAACCATCAAGGAGATTTATTTTGGGGGATGAATCAGAGGCAATGGCTATTATCAAGGGGATACATCCCAAAAAAACTTCATTTAGGACCTCAAAATGGCCCTGGAAGTTTAGGAACAGAAAAACTGTTAATAATAGTAAATTACCAGAAGACTGTTTTGAGCCAGTTGGAATAGGTGGGTAGCCACCGATATCCACCTGAATCAGTACAGAAGTTAAAATATCAAAGAGACCATATAATAGAAACTTTATTACATGTCATTGAAATTTATGAAAGACCATTTAAAAAGGTTGATGAGGAGGACATGGAAAATGTCAAAAAATTCATAAACACCATTTTGGATGATATATTGACAAACACCTATGCATTTCTCCAACTCAAGCTTATAACTGGATGGAGAAATCAGGATGAGTTATTTGATCTAGGTGTCATTGGTAGAGAAATTCATAAGCAAGTTATTAACAAACTCAAATAGAAGTGGTTTGGTGTCTATCTCACTCAAGAGAATAGATGGAAAAGAAAGATTGGTATGTACAAGAATAAACAACAAGAGATAGAAAATAAGCTTCAAGATGCTTGTTCTCTAGGACTAGAGGGACTACTCTATAGAGATTCTTCTCAAATCCATCTTATCTACATACGTGATAGATGGACACAATTCAGGATTAAACAGTTAGCCAATGGAAGAATTCATAAGATTGTAACTCCCAAAGATTTTATAACAACCTTTCTCTAGGTGGAATATCATGACAAAAACTTGCTTTGTGAATTACACTTGTTTAATTTTGTGATACCATACCATACCCATTGGAATCCAAACCCTTTTGTGGGGGATGTCCAAATTAGGGATTTTAATTCTTTGATTTATGGTTTGGTACAATGGAGGGTTGCACATGACTCTTATACTCATGTAGAATTTAATTCAAGTTTAATAGTAAGGGAGGAATACCCCATACCTGGTGTAATTATTGAGGATTATAAGGACTTACTTTAAGATCCAACAAACTCTGAAATATTTAGAGTGCATAGACAATAGGCCATCACCAATCACCAAGAAGTGGCACAAGGTCATTCGTTGCAAGCCTTGTTGGCTTCTCATGACATCTGGAACACACTTCCAAATCCTTTAAGGAATAGAATCCCTACTAGTTATCCACATTTTGAGCTT
>JZKD02S1672760.1:1680127-1713186 GCA_000966675.3 Picea glauca
GAGAGAGAAATATTGTTTTAGGGCTTGTCCATTCATTAGGAGGGCATTAGGTCCCCCCCTTAGATTCTACAACCGATACGTGCCTACCCCAATTTTCTCGGCTACCTGGAAAGGTCTGAACCATAGATTCTGAAACTTAGAATGTTTTCCTTTCAGCTCATTTGCTCTGTCCCATTTTAGGACTAAGTCTCCCACTTCAAAATTCTTCTCTTTAGTCGTATGCTTATCAAACCACCTTTTCACTATCTGTTGATGATCTATGAACTTTGATTTTTCTTTCTCCCTTTCTTCTTCCAACATGAGGAGGGTATCAATTCTTTGTTGTATGACTGATGAGGATTGTCCTCTAGAATCTTGAGCAAGTTGAAGAGATGGAAGATATAGCCCGTTTGGGAGAATGGATCCCTGTCTGTATACCAGAAAGTACAGGGAATTTCCTATAGCTTCCTTGGGTGTTACTCTATCATCCCATAAAGCGTTATGGAGTGAACTGTGCCAATTCCTCTGGTTGTCTACAACTGTTTTCTTCAATATCCTCACTAGGTTCTTATTGGTTGATTCTTCCACTCCATTCCCACATGAATAGTAGTTTGCAGAGTATCTGATTATGATTCCTTTATCTAGAGAAAACTTTGTTAATAGGGTGGACGAAAAGTAAGTGGCATTATGAAAAACAAGGACGGAAGGCACACCGAACCTTGTGATCATTTCTTGTTCTATGAATTGGATCACCACCTTTTTGTTTACATGAGTCAGAGGGATGGCCTCTTCCCATTTCTTGAAATAGTCTATGGCAGTTAGTATGTATCTATGCTTTTTTGAAGAACTCGATGTAATTTCTCCTTTGATATCTAACCCCCATTTCTCGAATGGCCTGGAAATGACCACAGGCTAGAGCGAGACAATTACTCTCTTTTCCCTCCACATGCTTATTTGACAAGTTTTATAGTTTATAGCGTATGTGTGAGCATCCCTGAACAGAGTAGGCCAATAATAGCCAGCTCTAAGTATTTTATGGGCACTGGTGTTTCCTGTGAAATGTCCACCTGTAGGACCATCATGGAACTCCTTCATAACTTTTTCTGCATCTTCACGTTCGAGACATCTTAAAAGTACCCATCATAATTAACATGGAAGAGCACCGAATTGATGAGGCGATATTGTGTTTATTTTAACCTGAGCACTCTCCTTTCCCTAGGATTTAGGTTTTCTGGGCAAGTCCCATGATGCAGGAGATAAGTCAGTTTCTCATACCAAGACTCTTTCATTGGGGAGATGTATGAATCTTCACCACAACATAATGCCAATTCATTCTCCCATCCGAGGTCTTTGTTTACTTGGTCTTGGGATTCAACTACCAGTTTTCATAATCCTTGTCCCTTAACCAGTTTAGTAGGTTTTATATCTAGATCAAATTTTTGGACTACTACCATCCAGTTTCCTCTTCTTTCCCCCATCTCCTGTTGAGTAAATAGGGATTGGACTGCAGGGTGAGGCACAATGAATTTGGTATGTTTTTTAAGGATGTAAGATCTGAAGTGTTTCACTGCCTTGTATATTGCATAAGCCTGCTTGTATATAGCAAGGTAATTTAGTTCGGCCCCTTGGATATTAGTGCTCATGAATGATATTGGGGCCTCATTGTTGTCATCATCCTTCTTATTCAATACTACAACTAACGATTGGTTGAAGGAAAAATTATAGCGGAAGAAATATTTTCTAAAATCGGGACTTCACAACACCAGGGCTTGAGATATTGTAGTCTTAATATTGTAGAAAGTACTTTTCCGTTCATCGTCCCACTTAAATTCAACATCTTTACGGATCATTTTTTGTAAGGGTTTGATCATTTCAGCGAAATCGGGGGTGAGTTTCCTCACAAAAATGATTTTCCCAAAGAAGGATTGCATATCCTTTTTGTTATTGGGTAATGGGAGATAATTTATAGCCCTAATCCATTCTAGGTCCATGCGAATTCCTGCTTGATATATAATATGACCTAGCAATTTACCTTCCTTGACACCAAAAATATTTTTCTTAGGGTTTAAGGATATACCGTATTTTCTACACCTTTCGAAAATCTGGGTTAAGTGTTGGATGTGATATTATCTGTTCTTTGAATACACACTCGCATCGTCCAAATAGACTACTACACACTTGTTGGTTAGTCCCTGAAACGCTACATCCATGGCCCTTTGGAAGGTCACCCCTGCATTGATTAACCCAAAGGGCATACGTTTATAAGTGAAGGTTCCCCACTTGGTTCGAAAGGTAGTCTTCAAACGGTCTTCCTCTGAAACTAGAACTTGGTCATAACCTGAAAAACCATCCAGTAGGGAGAAAATCTCAGAGTCAAACACAGTCTGCAAGAGTTTCTCCATTGGTGGGACTGGGTAGTTGTCCTTTTCTGAAGCTATGTTGAGATTTCTTAAATCTACGCATAGGTGGATCTCCCTAGACTTTTTCCTTACATGAACCAAATTTGCTACCGATGCAGAGTGTCTAAACTAGAAGATAATCTTGGCATCTAGTAGTTTCTTTAACTCCTGACACATGAGAGGCTCCAAGGATGGGTGGTACTTCTGAATCTTCTGTTGAAAAGGTTTCACTCCAAGCTTTAAAGAGATCGTCTGTTGAATGATATGATTATCATAAGTTTTCAAATATCGGTAGGACCATTCAAAAACATCTTGATATTGTCTAAAAATTTTGAAATAAGCCTTCCTTTCCTCTTTAGATCTGTCTTGCTGAGATTTATATTCTTGGGGTTTTCCGAGGTTCCTAGATTTACAGTTTCATGCATGGGACAAGAACTCCCCGTCTTTGCGTTCTTTGACCCTTTAAATATTTCCCTTAGGTCAAAAAGGTTTTCTAAATTTGCTACTCCCTTCGGTATTGTGTGAGACCTTGGTTTGGTAGTTGGTTGATCTATATGAGGATTAGTTTATGCTAATTTCTCATGGAATACTTCACCATCAATAGCCAATTCTTTAAAATTATTCTAATTGGTCAGAAATTTTATGATCTGTTCATCTCCTTCAAAGACATTCCAATTGGAAATATTATTGGGCATTGATGGTTTGTAGAGTAGCTCCACAGTGAACTAGGAGGCTTCATAGTCTTGTAGAGGGGATATCCTTGAGGCAGAGGTGGCCATAGAATCAACAAGAGTGTTCTTTGTTCTGGGGATCGTTGTAATGTTGAAGGCTTCAAAATGTTCTGTTAGTCTGTGCATTTCCTGTTGGTAATTCCTTAGGTGGTGAGAGTTGCAATGTATAGTGTTCCTTACTTGTCTAACGATGATTTCATAATCTTTGAAAACCTTCAATTCTTTAATGTTTAAGTCTATGGCTTTCTTTAGCCCTTGTGCTAGAGCTTCATACTCAGTGGTGTTGTTTGTGCATTCAAATTCTAGTATAATGGACATGAAATTTTGTTTACCTTTTGGGTCAATGAGGATGCACCCTGCCCCTGGCCCTTCTTGCGATTTAGATCCATCAAAGTATAAGTTCCACATTTGTGAGTGAAAACTGTCAACTTCCTTTTTTATACCAATTTCCTCCTTTCCTCCTATTTGTACCATGATTTCTAACACCAGTTCCTGACAAATGAGGGTTTCCCCTGTCATCGTTGGAAATTTTTCTTGAAAACTTACTTCAGATTTTTGAGTAAGAGGGACATCATATGAGAGGGGGGAGAAATTCCCAAACTCGGAGTCACTGGAATAATTTCCTAGCAAGGGGAAATCTGTCGATGAGGGTTTGTTAGGGGTTTATAGGTCAGTGACAATATGTTTTAGATATCTTTCTCTATTGATTCTGATCATATTCGTGTGTCCCTTTAATGGAATCCAAAGGTGAGCCTAGGATGTACTATAGTATACGTTTAACTTCTCGGACCAATATCAACTCAGTAGCAATCCATAAGCTTCTGGGATATCTACTACAATGATGTCAATTACTTGAACAAATTTCTGGCGAGTCACCATCATGATCATTACATCTTTGAGTTCCCCAATAACCTTTACTTGGGTTCCATCTAGTTGTATCACATGTTTATCACTTTTGAGAGGGACTGTGTTTAATTTCTTGCAAATAGACAAAGGAATAACATTAGAGGATGATCCTGAGTCAACCAAAAAATTATGGAGGTTTATGTTGAAGACTTCAAATGTCAAAAGGAACGGTGGGACAAAAGGTTTTCCCTTCTTATCTTCAGAGTAAGCGTTCACAGTTGGTTTATTTCTTAGATATATGAGAGTTAGATTTTCTCCTTGGACAGTACTTGTTGTAGGATTTTCTATTGATTTCAATGCTTGTAAAAGAAAGTCCTTTTGCTGAGGGATTATACACATGTCCATGATCGATATATTTGCCATCAAATTTTTCAAATCTTATACTATGTTGTAGTATAGCTTGGGCGGTACTCATGTATGGATGTTTATAGGATTTCTTTGGGGGACAAAAGGTGCTTTCGAGTGATCGAGATCTAGTTTTCCTCCTGAAGTTTGAGTCGTAGTAAGGTCTTTTGAGATAGGTTGACCCCTACTTCATGTTTGCACAACCAAGACTTTTGCGGGTGGTTCTTGAACCTCAAATAGGTTATCGAAAGTCATTGGTAGGTCAGGGTCCCATATTAACATGGATGTTTATTCTGGTGGATCAACTTCTTCTTGATCAACAATATTCATAATTGAGCCACTTGATTTTTCGGTTAGGGAAACCTCATCAAGAAACTAGTTGGCCATCAAATTCATGGCATTCACCCATTTTGGGTAGTCTCTTTCAGAGTGTTTGTCTTGGTGATAGCTACAAAAAGAGTCGGATGCTACATTTCCTAGATCGATGTTTAAGTTGGTTGGGGGGGGTTCAATTGCTTTGAAAGGTGGATTTATTTTGAAAAAGGGTTTATAGGGCCTCTGGCCTTGGTTTCCTTCCCCTACACTTATTTTCGTGTCTATGATATTGTTTGACAACTTCTTAACCATGTGTTGTAGGTATTCTATGTCTCCACTTCCCTTTTTAGGACCTTGTTCTGTTTTTTTACCTATGGGTCTAGTCAACAGGAGTCCTCTCCTAGGGGGAGGTTGAAATTCCTTCTTAACTAGTGATACTTGGCCTTCTTTACATCCCTTCATTTGGAATTCTATTGTTTTTTCTTCTTCGAAATTCTCATCTAAGGTTGCTTTGGCAGCCCTCTTCACAAACATGGAAATAGAAGCTGGGAGAGCATTAGAATATACTTCGATTTGCAACTCTTGAGTGGGTCTAGCTTCGGGTTGAAATTTTTTTAGGATTGTGGTGAACCATTGATTAAAGTCTTTAACCTTCTCCTTTGAACTCTTGGTGGCAGTGAACAACTCGGCCATCAAATCCCCTGTAGTGGTTTCTTTTGCAAATTTATCTAGAAAATGCTTTTGAAACTTCATCCAACTAGTTATGGATCCTACAAATAAGTTAAAATACCACATGGAGTCCGAGTTCTCAAAAGTATAGGGGAAAATCCTGCATACTACATCATGTTGGACATTCATCATTCTGATAGCTAGTATGAGTTTTTTGATATGGTCTTCCGACAATCATGAGGTTTCATGGTCAAATTTAGGGAGTAACTTTTATGGATGACGGGGAAGGTTATGTACTCGTCCAGGGATGGACAGAGCATCTCTAGCTAACAAAGGTTGATTATTCTGAGGTGGGTTTCCCCTTTCTTCATTATGATCATTGTCATCTTCCATGTCGTCCGATCCCAAAACTGAGCATTTTGAGTTAAACCCTTCCTCACCCAAAAAATTATCAGGCTCAGAGCAGTTGTCAGCTGATGTTTTAGGGATTATATTAAGAGGGTGTTCGATTTCGGTGAGGGAGAAATATATCAGGTATTCTATTGTGTGCACAAAAACCTAGTCGGGGTATTGACCACTAGTCTACTTATTTGTTTTCTATGCGGAAGTAATGGAGCTAAGGGTAGTTCTCCAATTTGTTAGGCATAAGATCTTGTGATTCTTCTGAAATGGTTCAAATCCTAGTGAGGAAGAGCATAAGGTATCTCAGGGAATAGATATTCTTTCTCTTGTTGGGGTGAGTTACTCATTTCAGGAGTACTTAGTGTGTTTGGGCTGTCTTGAGAATGAATATCCATGCATGCGGTTTGTTTTTAATCTACAGGCTATGTGAAAAATTCTGTAAAAAATATTGTTAGCCATTCATTCTTCAGGCCCTCCTTCTAGTACCATTTCTATTGAGGGATCCTAAATCCCTTTAACTCAACAGTAGGAGCCAAACCTGCCACCGAGGCCCAATCAAACTCTACATCATTTAATGGTGGAATGGTTCTCCAGATCTTGCGATCCATTTAATTAATCGATGGGATTTACGTAGTGATTGACAGGATGTCTTCTTGTGAAAGCTCCTCCTTCAGTTCGAACATTCTCTTTTTGTGTTTTCTCTTATAGGTGGGACCAATACAAGATAAATGCTGGTATAAACTAGTTGGGTAATAAAGGGGAAAGGACTTAACTACTGAAGAATTTTGAGCTCATGATAACCCTCATACTCAAGCATGCAGACAATGATTCTTACACCTACAACAAGCCTAGTACTAATACATTAACTTGTTGGTATTCCAATTATTGATTGAGATACAATTATCAGAAGAAAACATACATGCAATAAACGATGGCAAGAAAAATAGTTTCCACAACTCTAATAATCAATCACATATTAACAATGATTTACTCTTCATCATTAGAGACAAGAACTATAAAAATATTCAATTAGATAACTTATCAACAAATTTAGAGGCTCTTACTCATTACAATGTCCATTCATGAGATAAAATCATAAATAATTCTTCTTCAGATCCAATCACACACACTTTTGATGAAAAATAGAAAAAACTTTGTCTCTGGTCTTAAACAAGAGTTTTCTATTAAGGTAGCTATGAAATAGTTCTTTGCAATCCAAGAATGAGGGTCTTTGCAAAAACCATCGAACTTTGCTAACAAGTCGATTCTCTTATTTATAACTTATTATTAACTAAAGATAACTATCAAGAGTGCAAGATAAGTAAAACAAGGCATCGCCACATGGTGCTTTCATCGCTCAGTCTTCTAAGAGTCATCAAATGTGTTCACTTGAGAAGATGACTCTTCTCGTACTTCGACCATTGGACGAAGAGATCCTCACATGTGTTGGCATATGAGAATTTGTGTTGGTCCATTGAGGTCGAAAGGATCTCCTTTATCTCTACTGCTCATGCCCAATACTTGACTACTCTAGCACTTAACTGCTGCAACATGGTCCAAACCTTGATCGGGTGTTCCATGAACTGTTGCACTTGACCTGCCGCCATGTTCGCCACCTTTTCTATCTCCACAGACCACGATGAGTCTTGTTTGACATGTATTTGACTATGTCATGCAAGTCAACAAAGTCATCGGGTGTGCCGAATTCTGGGAGGTCGATGTCTCTCATCGCTTGGTTGATCTTGGTCCATCTCTTTTCACACTCGAGCCATTTCTCTTGAATTTCCTAATGAGGTTCTTGGGCCATTTTCACCCAGTATTCGGTCGACTTCTTTATGCAATCGATGATGTTGTCCCTTAGTACCTAAATGTCATGCTCTTCGACGTCTCGGCCCTACTGAATGACACCAATGTAATCGATCCTTTCCACCTCTTGCTATGATTTCTCATACCATATTTCCATATCTTTTCATGTCGCCAGTGCCATGACTGTATATTCCTGGAAATCGACTATTCCTGCAGTGAAAAGATGTTTCTCATTTGTGAATTTACTGTAGGCATCCTAGAATTCACTTCTCAAGAACATCATGGCCTGTGTGGAGTCCTGATAATATTTGAGCAAATGGCATAGATTTTCCAACTCCTTCAACACAACGACCAACTCCTCTTCATCCCTTTTCTCTCTGTCCAGGGTGGCATTTGTGATTTCCATCCCTGCATTGATAAGCTTGGATGTCTTGGCATGCTCCATGCTAATCAATTTTTTCTCTGTGGTGATGAGGATGGAGCGATCCAAAGTAAGCCTCCTCTTCTTTGTGGTTCTCTTCATGATGGCTTTCCTCTTTCGGTCATAGGAGATGGCTTATATATCAACAACCTCATCCACGGGTTTAGGGATTTGTTGATCTCCCCAGGTAAGCATATTTCCCAAGCTCCCGACGATGTATATATGTTCAAGACTAGGTTCTTGAACCTTTTCCATGTGTTCTAAAGGTCTGACCTCTGGTTGTTTCTCATCAAGAGATAAAGTACCGACTGAAATTGAAGCATCAATGACAGGCTTGGTACTTACTTGATAATCGATTGTTGAGATGTCAAATTCCTGTTGTGGAACTTTTTCTTCTTATTTTCCCAACCCTAGATTGTCCTTTGGTATATCCACTTGGGTCTCTGGTACATCGAGTAGCTCAGTGTATAAGACACTTTTGAGCTCCTTATCATTCTATGGAAGGCCTTGAATTTGAGCATCAGGAGCTGGGGAAGATGCATTTTTGGGTTCATTTTCCTCTGTGACCTACACCGGAGTCACCAAGGACACCTTTGAACTCTCCTCATCATCATAGATTGTTATTAAGTCGTGGAGGGGGTTTGGTGCACTTTCTCTCCTTGATGTCCTTGCTATCTTAGGCTGAGTTGAAACATACTCTAGTGATCTAGCCTGTGGCGTTGTAACTTTAGGGTTATCTAACCGGACGATTTCTTCAATTTGTATTATCTCTTAGACACTTGGACCTACCTAGCCTTCAACTAGGTTGTCGACAGGGACCCTTGTAATTTCCACGAGGTCCAATTCATTCTGCAGCTGATCAATGACTCGTTGCACCTATTCCATTAGGATAAAACCCCTTTCCTATTGTTGGCATAGGGGCAAACCCAAGGTTCAACGCTACAAAAACGCACCAACAAAACCCTAACTACCGACCCTTTCGGCAACACTTGCGAAGTAGATGAACTCTCACCCGAGATAGAGGCAAGGGTGGTTGCAAGACTCAGGTGTCTAAAACCTTAGCTGGGACACAAATATGTGATTCTAACACTTACTAAAGCACTTAGCATCGTCAGTTCCTTAGTATACAATCAATACCCACTTCACTGATAAAATAGAACTTTGTAGCATTCACAATGAAATAACGTATTCAAGTACTTAGTATAAGTAAAATAGATTAGATATGGCAGATCAAACACTGAGCATATGAATATATATTAGATCTAACATTCTACACATCATTAGCACCAAGCATAAGCATATCTATCTAATCATCTCTAAGCACTTAGCAAATAACATATAAATGCATTAGAACAAGCACAAAGCATAATAACACAGTGCTTACATGGTTCACCCCCACCCTGGGGCTACGTCCACCTACTCTTCTTCTTTATTGTCTTCGGTCAATTGGTTACAAGAACAGAGCGATCAGAACCCTACTCCACATAGGACAAAAGATCTGTGTAGCTTGCTAGATCCTTCTTCCTTGCATTCGCGCACACAGTCTTCCACTGTCTATTACAACCACTTACACTTAGCTCTGCAAGTCTCTTACAGTCATGCACACAACATTTATAGAACTTTCTTTCACTTAGCACACATCACATATATGTCAATCTCTTATCACTACTCCTCTTGTTACATCTCTTAGTCATCTATTTATACATTACAAAATAGTCCTAAGCATGGGTAAAACCCATGGGATGACATCCCAATCCCATTACATATTTCCCAAAACCCAAAAATGACCCAAAAGTGGGTCGAGATCCTGTGATATTTTCTCCGTCTTGCACTCTTCCTTCGATGAGATGTTAAAGTCCAAAATAGGTCAACATGACCAAGAAACTTCCAAAACTTGGTCAAGGGCCAACAGGCCCCCAACACTCACCTATGACTCATCCCGAGTCACTCTGGTCTTCCTAATTCTTCCTTGAATGCCTCGAGCTTGGCTCGAGCTACTTCGACATGCTTCTTTGTTGTGGCCTCTTATTCGGTGAACTCTTGGATCACTGCATCATTCACTGGCCCTTATAGGCATTATTCTACGGTGATGACAACCTGTTCTAGCTCTCCTCCTTGGCTTTCAACTTCTGTGAATAAATGGCATGCCTCATCTTGGACGAGTTGGAGCCGTTGTGTTATTTCCATTACTTTTCTCTGGATCATATGGAGTTGTTGTTGGGTGGTACATTGCTCGTGAGACCTCTTCATTCTCTCTACGGCCGATAGGGCCTTCAGCTACATCTGAAGTGTGTCTACGTATTTCTTTTCTTTCTAGAGTTGCAACTCCAATGCCTGTAAATCTGGGTTCTCAGTGAGGTTTTCATAGGTCTGAGCATTATGGTTACTGAGTTGCTTTCACTCTAAGGCAAGATATTTTAAGCTATCGACTGCACTCTGAGCAGTTTCATCCCTTTGGTCTTGTATCTCTTGAGGGGTCTCTGGTACTGCGCATAGCTCCAAGTCTGCTATGCATTGCTGTAATTGATGAATTATTTCTTCAAGTTGTGCCACCTGTTGTGGAACTCTCTCTTCAGCCTGTACTTCGATGGCTGTTACAGAGTGAAGTGTTCTGGTGACCCTTTCCTTTACTTCGAGTTGCTCTGCAAGCAACTGTTCCTTTTCTTTACACAGATGGGATTTATCTTCATCAAACTGTACCTAGAGAGAAAGATTCTCTCATTCTACAGTACTACACTACTCTAGAAGGTCTCCCTGTTCTTGCGCCAAAGCCTGGGTGGCTTGTGTTGACTCTTCTTGAGCTCGTCGAAGGCAAGCTTCAACTGTATCAACAATGTAGTGTAGTTGAGCTGGCTCATCACCTAGGTCTATTGTTCCTACTGACAGAGGCACAACAGAAACTGTGTGGCTGGACTGTAGTGCCTTCTCAACTCCTTGGAGCTTGTCCTTAATTCAATGGAACACTTCCTCCTACTTAGCTTCTTGCTTCTCTGCTATCTCCAGTGAAGCATCATTCAGGTTAGATAATATGAAATTGAAGTCATCTGCAGTGAGGAAAGTCTAGAATTTGGTCATGGTCGATTTTACTTTCTTCCGGGATAAAGGCTTCGGGGGGGAAACCTTTATTTTCTTCGAGGAGTCCTCTTTCTTTCAAGGCGGTGTAACCTTGTCTTTATTTTTCTCAACCTCTGTGCCATCTACCTGTTCACCATTACCTCCTTGCTCTGGTGAGATGGACACAGTCTTTACTGAGGTACTATCTATATCCTGAACCTAATTAGTCTTCTTTGTCTTGCTTGGTATGGGGGTATCATGCACTGCTTCGGGACTATCTATATCGGAGATCTCCGTGGGGTCTTCTAAAATGAGGAGGTACATCGACCATTCCTTGGTGATTTCTTCCAAGTCATCCTTCGTCAGTTTGTAGTATGATTGTAGATTTTGTTTGTGCTCATTAGTGTGCACTGTGATATAGATGAAATGGTGGTCTACGTTGAATTTCATCAAGGACCTAAACCCATGGAGTGTGTTTGGGGTTATATGAGGCACAGACTAGATGGCAGTCTTTAGTTGGTTGTAATATGTGTGGAACACGACATTTGACTGCCATTTCTTGTTTATATTGCTGGAGTACCACAGTGTACTGAACTTCACAGCCAGAGGTTCGAAGGGATCGATGTCCGGGAAGGTCGCACCTTCTGGAATCTCCCATGCGATGAAAGTGATCAGGATGAGAAGCCAGCTAAAGTGGAACTCAAATCCTTGGTCCCGCACTTCTCTGTAGTCTAGTTCCAACTGGTTCACCAAGTACTTCACCCAATTCATTTATAGGCCCTCTGTGCACTTTCCTGCGAGGTCGACTATAAATCCGATCACTTGGGTGGGCCATTTCTTGCGAACTAATTTTCCTGCGATCAATTGATGGGCTAGGTGCACTATGCCACTGTAGATAGAGGCTACCTTGTAGCCTCGTGTGCCCTTCTCTACATCACCATAAGTATCCTTTATCTTCTGGGCGAGAGCGCGATCTGCGACCTTTCCAGGGTAGAAATCCTATGGGTTAGGGCCTTGCATGCTTAGCCTTGTCATCTAATTGATCAATGTCGAATCCACTGTGATGTGACAGTTCAACCACAAATAGCCTCCATGGTAACATGACAACAACAGCTTGACACATGCGTTCACCTCCTGGTGTCATCTGAAGTGCAGAATATTCATAATGTTCACTAGGGTGGACTGTGCAAGGTTCAAGGTCCATGACTGAGGGATAATATTTGAGTTCTTTCCTTTAGTCTTGGTTAGATACTTATGCAGGGCGAGCATGTTGTAAACCTTCATGTCACTTAGGTTGAAGTCGCTAAACTTCAATGCTGTGAGCTTATTCTGGTCGGCACGAACTGCGCACACCCCTTTCGGAAGGTACCTAGTGACCAAATCATATTCAAATTCTCGGGGTACACTGTCACAAATGATTGCACTGATCATAGGTGGTAGATAGGTGGGTAAAATTCTCAGAATTAGGTTGGCATTGGCGAGATCGTCTCTATGCTTAGTTCGCTTTTCGTCTACTGGTTAGGACGGTCCATCTCAAGCAGTGGATGGAGAATCTTGCAGTCCTCTCATCGATGATTCTTGTACACCTGTAGACACTCCTGTTATCATACAAATTGGTAGGTGCGGACACTAACAGATCTACCTAGATCCACCTAGATCTAGAACAAAACACACCAGAACATGACACTTTCCTTAAGTTTTAGATATTGAATTTACTAACTAAAGAGAGATAGGTGACATACCATTTAAATTCCACTTCCTCTCGCCATCGCCATCCTAGCTCCGTTCCAATTCTCATACAACGATGATCCTACAGAAGAATGCAACCAACCAAAGTGATAGTAATAGCATAAACTCAATATAAACCTATGTATGTGATCAAGGAATCATACAATAAAACACAACAAGATTTATAGGAAAGAATCATATTACTGTATCATATTAAATGTGGAAGAGAGAATACAACCATGGCCTTGATGTCATAAGGTGCCTTCCAACTACCCTTCATTCCCCACACACTTCCATTCTAAGAATTTTGAGAGCACAGATCTGATAATATTCACAATCTATCTTGACAAAGGCAAAACTCAAAGACACTCCACCCAAGATAATAATTCCAAGCCAAATCCAACTTAGCCCTTCTCCATGAGAGCTCCTCTTCTTTTATAAGCTGAAGAGGATAAGGTGAGGAGGTTAGGATGATCCCACTAAATCATGAAAGCGAGTAAGATCCAAACCATTCGGATGCCACCTCACCATGAAAGTTTTTCCTTCTAGAAGATTCGAGAAAATGCTCGTTTTTCCCACGTATAAGCATTCTCACACCCTACCTATAGAGCAACCTGCAAAATTCTCGCAACCTAGCTATGGTGCAACCTGCAAGAATCAGGCATTCTCACACCCTGCCTATATAGAAGCTTGCGAACATCCTCTTTAATAGGGTTTTCATAAAGGAAAATGCAACTTCTTTTCTCAGGAAAAGTTATTCTCCCTTCTTTCTTCAGGAACTCAGACCATTGACCCCTCTAAGGACTACAGATAGGTTTACATCATTAATGGTCATAGGGATGACGAAAATAATGTGTAACAAAGAGCTCCCCAAAGTGTGAAGGTAGAACAGAGTGATAGCTGAAATACTTGTCGAGTGTGTGTAGGGAATAAGGAACAGTAGGTCGGAAACCTACCAACAAACAAGGAAATACAGTACAATAATATATCATCACTGAGGTAGGCATTCCCATACTCATAATACAAATGAATCAGAGCATAAATGTCGAAATGTGAAGATCCATGTCAAGTAAGACAGGTCATGGCCACCAAACATACACTATGGATCCACGTCATTATGACTCAAATCTGAACATAGCCACCAAAAATACATTGTGGATCTATGTGTTAAAGACTCAAATTTGAACATAGCCACCATACATACACTATGGATCTATGCAATAGTACAAACTGAATATACTCCAACGCAACCTGAATCTGTCAGAAAAGATCCAGGGTCATCTCTCCACCACTCTATAGTATGAATCTAACCATGTGAATACATGTGTCGAAGTCGAACATGGCAGAAACCACTTGATTACTGGTCATTAGTGTACACCATTAACAAGCATGAGGGAAATCACCATTAATGTTAATGACTCCCAAGGTACACTAGTACAATCCAATGAATGTGAGTTAATGAGCTGAAGTCGAACACTCAGTGGAATCTCCCGATAAGGGGTCAATAATGAAAACCCACTGTCGAAAGCGAGGAAACCTGCCATTGAGGCATGCAAGTTCCAAGGTACCAAATAATTTCTAAGTCTTGTTTCCAGATAATGAGTTGGATTCGACGGAACGAGACTCGTCACAGGAGGGCCTTGATGTATCCCCCATCAATGACACAAAACAAGTAACAAGATTTGATGTAGATCAGAGTAACAAATGATTCAGGACTGACTCAGGGATGGCCGATGCAATTGAAGGCTTAAAGACTACAGAAATGGCCGACGCAATAGAAGGCTTTCCAAGTTGATTTTCTCTTTGAACATATTGATGACATGACAATTGTCTTGGAAATACTGACTCAACAACAAGGATCATAGACCAATTTGTAATCTTATAGGAATATGATCAGGAGACAAGTGGATTTTCCAACCTAGACACAAGGCGAGTGAAAGGGTGTCATGTTCAAAAGAGACTCTTCCATGGAATACAGGTTTAGACATATTTCTTTCCCAATTTTTCCCCCTAGCATTTCTAGCGAGTACCTATTTATTTTTACGCAAGCTTGATGAGGATAACATATGCTTGTAATGTAATCTCATCCTTTGGATGAGTCCCTCGGAGTATGTTTAACGAACCCTAGGAAGGAGTGGTTCAGTCCCATATGGGTCTTTCAATGTTTGTTTAACGAGTCCAAAGAAAGAAAACTCGGGGTTTTTTCATATTTATAGAGTCTAAAAAACACTTAAAGAGAACTCTCTCAGTTCCTTTTTCATAAATTAGTTCGACAGGAACGAAAAAGTGATAAACTATCGCCCATCGAATGTTTTATTCAAATACTTTTACGAGCATGAACAGAACAAGGTCGCTCGACAATCTTTTAATGTTTAGAGAGTATAAAAAGAGCTTAAAGGGAACTCTAGTGGGTTCTTTTTTCGTATAACCTTTACGAGTCCGAAAAAGTGATAAAAGTATACTCGGTTGCATTCTCATGTATTTACGATCACGAGAAAGAACAAAGAATAAGCTCGGTAACCTGTTCTCATGTATTTACGAGCATGAGAAAGATCAAAGACTAAGATCGGGATTGTTTTCATTTTTACATAAGCTTTAAAACAAAACAAAACTATGCTTGGGAGAGATTTTAATTTTTACACAAGATTAAAAACTAAACAAAACTATGCTTGGACCTAGTTTCATTTTTACACAATCTTGAACCAGAGGAAACTATGCTTGAGGTAGGTGGTTTCATTTTTACACAAGCTTGAAACATGAGAATAACTATGCTTATAACCTCTATTTCATTTTTTCACGAGGTTGCCACAGAGACGAAAAAACTATCCTCGTAAGTGGTTTCATTTTTTAACGAGCTTGAAATTTGAAAACTATGCTCAAAGACCTCTGTTTCATTTTTTAATGAGGTTTCCTTAGAGATGCAAAAACTATTCTCAGAAGTCTCTCTTCTTGATCATGGATTCCAAGAGGACACTGCTATGGAATGACACCATGTCAAGGGACAAAACTTGGTCATGGCTTCCAAGAGGTCTTCACTAGAAGGAAGAGACACACTCTGGAAGGACACCAAGTCAAGGGATTCAATAGCAGTAAAGAGATCAGGCTCTAACAACCCTATCGAAGAGATCACCATGTTGGATCTAAGTCATCAAAAGTTGAAGCCATGGGCGACAACGCCACATAATTGACCTGTGGCAGGGGTGATATCGTCTGCATATAAGAACCATTTAGGGAGGCAATCCAGTCGGGGTCAATGAATGAAAGTTGATCAACAGTCACAACCGGTCCATCGTGAGGGAAATATATCACACGAAAAAGATTAGACACAATAGCTTTCATGGCATAGACATAATCCCGCCCAAGAAGTAAAGAGAAATCCAAGGGATCTTGGACTACCATGACATCAATAAAGACAATTTTCCCTCCCAAAGTTACAGGAAACTCAGGAAGGGTCCCTAAAGGTTGACTGGTACTTCTATTAAAAGATAACAGATTCTATGTAAACGGTGCAAGTGGAGGATAACCCAAAGCTTTCCAAGCAATAGAGGAAAAAATACTAATAGACAAACCTTCATCTATCAATGTTTGAGGAACGTCCCGAACACAAACCTGTACTGTAATCTGGAAAGGAATGTAAGAGGGAAGACGAGGTCCAGTTAGCACACCCCAATGAAAATGGATGGTCTCATTACTTGGAGGGTGTCCTACGGGGGAAGGAGGAATACCCCTCGTCAAGGGAGATTCTGTATCAACGAGAAAAATGTGGGAACTATCAGGTTTACTCTTGAGTGGGAGAGTAGGATTGACCGATGATGGGATCGAATCGACCACGTAGGCACTCTTCAGAGGAAGAGTGGGATTGACCGAGGAAGGGACTAGATCAGTCACTATAGCACTTGTCAAAGGAGGAGTGGGATCGACCGATGAAAAAACCAGATCGACCACTTGGGTTTCACTCTCCAAGGGGAGAATGGGGTCGATGGGTGGGAACGGATTGACCACTTGGGTGACACTCTCTAACGGGAGAGTGGGATCGACCGAGGATGGGATCGGATCAACCACTTTGTTAACACTCTCTAAAGGGAGAGTGGGATCGACCAAGGATGGGATGGGATCGACCACTTTGTCAATTGGTTCAATTAAGGACGTGACCAGATTGACCACTTGATCAACCAGACTGACCGACGAGGGAACCATAATGATCATTCCATCAACTACAGGTGGGTTGAGAGAAATATTGCGACAAACAGCTGGAAGTTGAGGCTGTGAAATAGTCATGTCTTCCAGGAATTTCAAGGCTTCTTCCATATGAGGGCAAAGATGAGTTAGCTGAATCCCTTTGCATAACATACATGGGAACTTGACTCTACTTTTCTTCTTCCCAACGGTATCGTGACTAGTTGACAGGAGGTCATCGTCATGTTGTTTAGAGGCTGACGACATGGGTTGGTCAGGGTGTGTAGACCATATTTCTATAACCTTGGGTAGACCAGGGCAATCCTTAAGAAGATGGATACCCTTACAAAGCCTGCAAGGGTACTTGGGCTTACGAGTTGTTTGGGTGATCTTGACATCATCAACACTCCCAGCACGATTAACAGTAACTAGTTGTTTTCCAACATGTTTGATAGTGGTTGGAAGTTTGGATCCTTGCTTAATTTTCTTCTTCTTCTTCTTCTTCTTATTCACCAGGTTACTAGCTTCAAAACTTTCACTCGACGAAGAAGATGAAACAGAAGGAAACCTTGCAATCGAAGAAGGAAAAGAAGACCTTACTGGTGAAGAAGGTGAAGGATCAACATGAGGTTGATGTTCTTGGGAGGAAGTTCTTACAACCGAAGCACTTACTGCATTTAGGATTACCTGACTAGAAAACAACCACACCGATAATCCAATTGTGAGACTTGGATGGCTCAAAGTAGCGATGTGAGGAGGACCAATGTTTCCATAAGAAGGAAAAATGAAAGGTTCCCCTGGAGTAGAGGTTCCTTCATTGGTCATTTCGGGAACTGACACCATTAAATAAATATCCAATCTAGAGTCTTCTAAGGAGAACAAACAACACACACTAAAAATCTAGTAAGCAAGCAAGCAAACAAAACCTTCTCACAATGAACGCACTAGTTGGTGATGAAATCCAACGTCGCGAGAACAATGTAAGAAGGGGCTGAGATAGAGCGGGTGGAAAAGTTACATTGATGACCTACTTAATGGACTTACACCTTGGTGCAAGCTCCCACACATAAATGTGGGTATACCCTCCAAGGAGCCCGAGTGAGTTTGGCCAACGTTGATTCCAGGTACCGTGAAGAATTGCCCCTCCATAGTCACCTTGTGTAAAGACCCTAAAGATATATGCCACTATGGTTACCATTCACTACAGTGATGCCTAGGGAAATAGTCGACAGTCCGATCCACATGCAAGGGTAGGGTATCTAGCCCAAAATCAAATTTAAAGGCTTCCACTCATCATTGTGGGTATACCTCTCAAGTGACCTCCATAATACATGTAATCTATATACCAAGACCAACAAAGCAGGGTGAGTAACTCTGCTAGTCTCAATGCGACCTCGTGATTGACCCTTGTGTGAGAAGGGATTCCCAGGACAAAATGTAGTAAGTGGATTTAACTCTCCCTATCACAAGATACTATGTTTGTTTGCATCTTTGGAAAGTTATCTTTCACACCTATTCCAAAGCCCTACGACTAATCTAATGTAGCTTTGCTACCAGAAAAGATAAAAATGTCTAATCAATTTTTATAAGTGCTTTATTTTATGGCTGTGGTTACTCAAAAGGAAAATGGCATGGACAATATGGTGTTTTGACCGACTCGAAAGTTATGCAAAGAGATGAAGATGCAATCTTTTCATTTTGATGAAAGCTATGCTACGAGAAGGAGAAAACATTTATCATTCCAAGATGCGCAATGTCCCAAAATTGATCCATATTTTATGAGCAGAATGAAATGAATACATATTATTAATAGGTGCTTAACACAAAATAATAGAGATACAGTAAAACTGATTTTCTATTCAATAACGAAATAAGATGAAACTGTAAAATGCAGTGGAAACAAGCTTGCTAGAATGGTGGGGGCTTATCTCTGAGAAGAGATGTGATGACAGCGAGCATTTGCAAGAAGCAAGTTACAATGAGGCTATGAAGGCCTTTTTACAATAAGAAATAATTCCAAAAACCTAACCCTAGGAGATGAAGCGCCAAAAGTCATGTGGGCCCCATTTGGGTAAGCTAGTACATCAACTTCCCGGGGTCATAACTTTTGCATACGATCTCTGTTTTAGGCGTGTGATAGACCGTTGGAAAGGTATCGTCAAGGATATTAATTTTGGGGGCTCAATCATGCCTTCAAATATCATTGAGGAGATCAATACTGAAAAACCTTCATTTAGGCTCTCAAAATGGCCCCGGAAGTAAAAACTGCTAAAAATAGTAAATTGCCAAAAATGTCAAAAAATTGTTTTGAGCCAGTTGGAAAAGGTGAGTGGCCACCGATATCCATATGGATCAATCCTCCCTCCTTAGGAAGCAATGGTCTCCATTACGTTGAGGTCCCCCATTAGATAAGGAAATTTCTGCTGAATTTGGCCCCGGGTGAGCCACTTGCCTTGGTGCAGGAGCTGCCCTGCTCTGACGACTCGATAAAGCTGGATCCTTTGTTGTCGAGTGCCCTTGATATGCCTGTCCACAATATAATCATTGGATTCCTATTGTATGTAGTCAGATTTGAGCTCTGTTGGTGTCAACTTTTCTGCTACTTTTGAGGTGTCCAATAATGGTGGGAAATAAGGGCGAAGGAGATCCACGTTGAACACTAGGTGTAGGCCAAGGAAAGGAGGAATGTTGAGCTCAAAAGCATTATCCCCCACTACCTTGGTGATAGTGTACAGTCCATAACAGAGTGGGAAAATATTCTGATGGGGTTCTGTAAGGCATTCTTTCTGCAAGTGCAACCAAACTTTGTCGCCCACTTGAAACTTATGCGGCACCCGATGTTGATCATGGCACTGTTTGTACTTGTCATTGGACTTATGTAGGATATCCTGAACCTATTGGCGGATGTGATGGATCTACTCAATGAATCGGGTGGCTTTGTCAGCTTCAGTTGGAGCAGGAGATGAGATAATCGAAGTGACCGCAAGGGGAAGTGCAACATCTATGGGACCCAATGGTTGGAATCCCAACCCCACTTGAAAGGGGTTGTGGTCAGTTGAGCTATGAAAGGCTCAGTTGTAGCTATGTTGGACATAGGGAAGGCTCTCATCCCATGTGTGAGGGTTCTTTGAATTATACATGCGAAGGATATGCACAATCATTCAATTTACAACCTTGGTTTGGCCATCTATCTGGGGGTGGAAGGTCGTGGATTTGGTGAGCTTAGTGTCCAGCAGTGACCAGAGGCTCGACCAGAATGTGCTGAGAAATTGACTATATCGATCTAAGACAATGGTTTGTGGGATTCCAAAATGTACCTAGACTCGTTCAAAGAAGAGTTTGGAAGTGGCCTCTGCTGTGATGCTCTTCTTGCAGGCAACTAGAATCGCCATCTTAGAAAATAGATCAACAACCACAAAAACACAGTCATTTCCCCGCTTGGTGGATGGGAGGCCTGACATGTAGTCCATTGAGATGGATTCCCATGGCTTATTAGGAGTAGGAAGAGGGGTGTACAGGCCCTATTTCTTAGTGGTCGGTTTTGCAATAGTGCAAGCAGTGCAGGACCTGATATACTTGTCGACCTCCTGTCAAAGTTTCGGCAAGTAGAAATATTTCTATAGCATCGCCACTATATTTTCAACGTCGAAGTGTCATGCCACCCGACTGTAGCGGGCTTCCTAGATCAGCTTCACTCGCTCACTTGATGGAACACATATATGGCCTAGACGACACAAAAACCCATCCTGAAGATGAAAATTATCGACAACTGCATTTGCACCCAACATTTGGTAGGTGGTGGTGAAGTCAGGGTTTGTCTCATAGAGTTGGGGCCATCCACATGTCTCATGGCCACAAGAGTCTAGCACCGTGGTGAGTGTCGCGACTGGCGGTCTGCTGAGGAAATCAGCAACAGGATTGGTGCTTCCTATTTTATACTTGATGTTGAGGTGGAATTGCTACAAGTATGTGGACCACTTTTGATGGTGGTCATTCTATATTTTTCCCTGTGTCTGTATGAACTATAGTGGCTTATGATCAGTGTGGATGACTATCTCCTTCCCAAGAATGTAATGTCTCCACTGGCGGCATGCTTACACAATGGATTACATTTCTTTGTCATAAGTAGGGTACTTACAGACAGTATCTAATAGTGTCTCACTATGATAGGCCACGAGGTGGCCATGCTGAGTGAGAACGACACCCACAGTATAGTCTGAAGCATCTGTCTCGATCTCAAAGGGATGATGCAGGTCTGGTAGTGAAAGTATTGGGGCTAAGCACAAGTGCTACTTCAAATCATCGAACTCTTGTTGTTGGGACCAGACCCACGCAAATTTTGCCTTACCACCATCGCTGTTTATTTGGCTGAGGGGCCATGCAATATGGGAGAAACCCAACATGAACCTGCAGTATAAATTAGCAAGTCCTAAGAAGCTCTGAAGCTTAGTGAGTGTTGTTGGGGCTGGCCAGTCACGGATGATTTGGATCTTGGTTGAATCCACATGTACACCATGCTGATCAATGATGTAGCCCAGGTAATGGACCCTGTCCATGCTGAAGGAGCATTTTTCCAGGTTTGTGTATAGCTTGTGCTATCATGGGCTATGTAGAACCTGTTGAATATGCTGCAAGTGTTTGGCCCAAGTCTTGCTGTAAATTAGAATGTCATCCAGATACACCACTACAAAAGTATTTGTGAATGGTCACAGGATATTGTCCATCATCCTCATGAAAGTGGATGGAGCATTTGTCAAACCAAAGGGCATGACCAACCATTCAAAAAGTCCTTCCTTTGACTTGAAGGCGGTCTTCCATACATCTGTCTATTCTATCGGGACCTGGTGGTATCCAGACTTCATATCAATCTTATTAAAGTATTTGGCCCCCGTGAGTTGATCAAAGAGGTCATCGATTCGGGGAACCGGGTACCAGTTTCTGACAGTGATTTTATTGCATGATAATCAATATAGAGTCGCCAAGTTCCATCTTTCTTTTGTACCAACACGATTGGGCTCCCACAAGGTGATGAGCTGGGGCGGGTGTGCCCCTTGTGGAGCAGTTCTTGGATCTTTCGCTTGATCTCCTCATTCTCTAACAAAGAATGATAATAGATTTTCCCATTGGGTAGCGGTGTGCCGGGGGTTAGATCAATGGGGTGCTTGACTAGGCAGTGCAGAGGTACCCTTGTAGGTGAGGAGAAGATATCCGAGTATTCTTCCATGACCTTATCTACTTGCTTCTGCTGTGTGGAGAGGTTGTCCGTAGAGACCCTGGATGTGGCTGTGATATTTTGCTTATTCTGAGAGCGAATCATGAAGAAGACAAACTTCCCCATATGAGAAATGACCTTCCTGCATTGCTTAGCAGAGACCAAGGAAATAGCACTAGGTGGGACTACCTCGGGTATCCTGTACAATTTCCTGTTCAAAGTAATAATAACACTATGAGGCCTAGACTCATATACAACATGAAGTTTCCATAAATAAGGTTGGCCCAAAAGAACATCACAAATTTCAACAGGAGCAACATCACACAATACATCATCTTTGAAGGGCTTGATGTCGTACGACAGTCGACACTATTGGCTGACGTGGAGATCACTTCCTTGGTGGAGCCATCCAATGGTTTAGGGTTGTGGGTGCAGTGTTGTTGGCAAGGCCAGCCGCTTGACAACCTTTGCTGAGATGAGGTTCTTCTATCTATCGCTATCAATGATGAAGTGCAGCGGGTTGCCTTTTACCCACATATGTGAATGGAAGAGGTGCTCTCCTTCTTCTGGCTCGTCTGGTTCACCAGGATGGAGCTTGGTGGTAGCAACGATGGCATTGGGTTCCACGTCAATGATCTGTCTTCCCCTTTCTGGTTCTGTCTTAGAGTCAAAATATAGATCTGATTTAGAGGCTTTCACTTTGACCACCAGTGACTGCTTTGAGCGACAATCAGCAGTGTTATGCCAAGGGCTCTTATGGAAGTCGCACCACTTCCCGGTATCTTTGTTTGTCTTTCCAGTGTCCATCTTTGCTTGTGGCTTGTATTGGTTGTCTTGATACTTTCCATCTTTGCTCTGTCCTTTGTTTGATGGGTTGGGGCTGCCCTTTCCTGGTTTTTGTTGTGAGGGGTTCCCATGCCCAAATTGCCGCGTCTTTTGTTTGAGCTTCTGCTCGATTTTGACGGCATATCGGTAGGCTGTGCCCAAGAATGAGATGTCCAGAAATTCCATTTCAGTATGGATGTATCTATGCAGAGCACCGTGATACTTGAGCACTAGATGTCACTTCGAATCTTTGATACCCAACTTGGTGCGCAAGGTATGGAATATATTTGTGAAATCTAGCACTGCTTGGTCTCTTTCTTGCCGCAGTGTGGTTCATTTGGTATACAGGTCATCATAACTTCTGAAAGGGTAGTATTGTTCCTTAATAGCATCCCTGAAGGATTCCCAGGTGGCCATGACTGAAAATAATAAGTTTTCCTCTATTTCCTTTTGCTCACAGAAAGTTTCCCACCAATCTTTGACATGGGGAACGACTTTGAGGAGCGCAAAAGTAATCTTTTCTCTATTTGAAAATTTATGAACAGAAAAATACCATTCTAGTATATTCAACCACTTGTCTGTAGCATCTGCATCTATTTGACCTTCAAATATAGGAATATAAGAGTTTATTTGTACCTTGAAGGGGGCGGCGCCTCCGTTCAAAGAAGATGTGTCACCTGTTGGTAGTCATCGAAGGATTTGTGTGAAACTGTCCATCATCTCGTTCCTCTGTTGCGTGAGGGATTCCTCAATCAACAGTTTGAAAGGATATCCTGTCCCATCATATTTATTTTCTCCTACCATGGGAGGTCGCTTGGGCATGCGAGAGCTTCTGTCCTCAAGAGAAACAAGCTCAAGACCCAACTCTTTGTACTCCGACCTCATTGGGGACATGCATTAAGACGATAAGGAGCAGATCGATCTGATACCACTGATCTAGATTTTATGAGTAGAATGAAATGAATACAGATTATTAATAGGTGCTTAACACAAAATAAAAGAGATATAGTAAAGCTATTTTTCTATTCAATAACTAAATAAGCCGAAACGGTAAAATGCAGTGGAAACAAGCTTGTTGGAATGGTGGCGGCTTATCTTTGAGAAGAGATGTGAGGACAGCATGCATTTGCAAGAAGCAAGTTACAATGAGGCTTTGAAGGCCTTTTTAAAATAAGAAAGAATTCCAAAAACCCTAGACATCCAAAAACCTAACTCTAGGAGATGAAGCGCCAAAAGTCATGTGGGCCCCATTTGGGTAAGCTAGTACATCAACTTCTTGGGGTCGTAACTTTTGCATACGATCTCCGTTTTAGGCGTGTGATAGCCCATTGGAAAGGTATCATTGAGGAGATTAATTTTTGGGGCTCAATAATTCCTTTGGTTATCATTGAGGAGATCAATACCGAAAAACCTTCATTTAGGCTCTCAAAATGGCCCTGGAAGTAAAAACTGCTAAAAATAGTAAATTGCCAAAAATGTCAGAAAATTGTTTTGAGCTAGTTGGAAAAGTTGGGTGGCCACCGATATCCATATGGATCTAAAATATTAAAAATTCTCAATATCAATATTCTCAAGAAATGAGAAAAAGGTATTGTACACCAATGCACGATTCATGCCCCCCCCCCCGGGGCCATGAGGGGGAATTGTTTTCATGATTTAAGACCAAAAAATGCCAAGAATCATGAAATTTCTCTACTTCAAATGCAAGGATACCCCCAATCTAATATAAAGCAAGAAATTAAATCTTTTTGTTTAAAAAATTTCACTAAAAGCAATAATGAACTTTGTTAAAACAAAGAAACCCAAACTAAAAGTTTTCTTTTAAAGTGAACTATTCAGAAGAAATCTGATCTTTCCCTAAAAAATTCTAAATAAAACACAGGATTTGGAATTGAAATACACTCAAAGCAAGAGACTAATCCTTCAAAACCAAACAAAGAAAATATGGCTAAAATAAACTCAAAGAATGTCAAGCAGACTGTAAACAAATCAATACAGGCTGCAAAAGTTCAATCCAGCTGATCAAAGAAAAACTGGGTCATCAAAAGATGACAAGACCCAATCCAAAAAGTTTATAAACAAGTTCACAGCCTAGCAGTATAGTACAGTGCGAGAATTAGGTATTCTCGCAGGCTAGACACTAGTAGGGTGTGAGAAGTTTGCACTGGATCTAACAGCAGGGTGTGAAAATCAATGGTTTTCACAGGTTGTAGAGATGTACAATGCGAGAATGTCTTTGATCAAAGAAAATTTTGAAAAAGGACAGGGAATCTAAGTGAACTTCTAGATCTAGAGAGTCTAGATGGATATCCCACAGACTTAGAAACTAGAAAACAAGCAATCAAAGGAAGGGAAACTAGACTAACTAGGAAACAATCCGTTCCCTAGTACGGTCACCAATTTTGTTATCGGACAAATCGGTAGGTGTAGACACTAACAGATCTCCCTAGATCCACCTAGATCTATAACAAAACACACCAGAACATGATGCTTTCCTTAATTTTTAGATATTGAATTTACTAACTAAAGAGAGATAGGTGACATACCGTTTAAATGCCACTTCCTCTCACCATCGCCATCCTAGCTCCGTTCCAACTCTCATACAATGATGATCCTACAAAATGACACAACCAACCAAAGTGATAGTAATAGCATAAACTCAATATAAACCTATGTATGTGATCAAGGAATCATACAATAAAACACAACAAGCTTTATAGGAAAGAATCATATTACTATATCATATTAAATGTGAAAGAGAGATTACAACCATTGCCTTGATGTCATAAGGTCCCTTCCAACTACCATTCATTCCCCACACACTTCCATTCCAAGAATTATGAGAGCACATATCTGATAATATTCACAATCTATCTTGACAAAGGCAAAACTCAAAGACACTCCACCCAAGCTAATAATTCCAGGCCAAATCCAACTTAGCCCTTCTCCATGAGAGATCCTCTTATTTTATAAGTTGAAGAGGATAAGGTGAGGAGGTTAGGATGATCCCACTAAATCATGAAAGCGAGTAAGATCCAAACCATTCAGATGCCACCTCACCATGAAAGTTTCTCCTTCTAGAAGATTCGAGAAAACGCTCATTTTTCCCATGTATAAGCATTCTCACACCCTGCCTATAGAGCAACCTGCGAACTTCTCGCAACCTAGCTATGGTGCAACCTATGAGAATCAGGCATTCTTTCACCCTGCCTATATAGAAGCCTGTGAACATCCTCTTTAATAGGGTTTTCATAAAGGAAAATGCAACTTCTTTTCTCAGGAAAAATTCTTCTCCCTTCTTTCTTCAGGAACTCAAGCTACTGACCCCTCTGAAGACTACAGATACGTTTACATCATTAATGGTCATAGGGATGCTGAAAATAATGTGTAAAAACTCCTCTCTCTGACATGACTCTGTCGGTCATCAAATCAAGGAGAACTTATGTTACAGATTCTTCAACTGCGGTGAGCTCGTTGGACATACACACTCGGGATTAAAAATCACGGGTTCAGGGAATAACTTAGACACAGTAACGAGATAGAGAGCAAGGGTGTGGATGTCACTGTATAAACTTGGCTTAGTCCGCAGGCTCAAAAATATCAGTTAGCAAAAGTGTTCTCCGTGCATGGCCCTACGGGATAAGTAGGCAATTCGACAACGGTTCGCTTGTGACGGTTATGAAGCCTCATTAACTCTTGTTCTGTCCATTATAGTGTGGTCCAATGGTCTGATGACGAACCTTTATTACCTTTATAGCCATTCAAAGCAAAAGTTGAATGGATATATCGGTCCCAATGGCTATATTGATTCGCCATGGCGAAGTGCCATGTGTCGTTGTTTGGATATCCCGACGAAGCTCCAATTCTGCAATTTTTCTGTCTGTGAAGTTCCCTCTAGAATCTTCTGTAACTTTTCAATCTTAGCCCTCTTCTTACTTAGCTTTCTATCCTTCTTTCTAGTGAGCTTCATCTCAGTAGTCCTTTTTCCATTTTAATTCTTATCTTCTTTTGACATAGTTGCTTCGCGTTGTTGAAGTGCTTTCCTAGGACTCAGGGGTAATACTTCTTCTTTATCTAAGATAGGTACTTCAGTCTTCTATGAGTCGTCTAATGCTCTTACAACTTCGACATATGGGCTTCTAGTTTCAAATGGCTTCGATTTGTTCTTTTGTTCTTCAATCAACTGTGTGATCTTTCTGGTCATGAAATCTTTTAATTCTTGTTTCTTCTTCTCCAAAAATTCTTTTTCTTCTTTTCATCTAGCTTGATCTCCTTCAATCCTAAGTTTCCCTAGTAACATGGTAAATGGGGCGTTGTCTTCAATAAATTTAATAATTTCAAAATCTTCTTCTGTTGAAGTTCCATTGATGGTCATAGGTAGCTGAGCAAGACTTCCACATAGGTTTACCATTTTTCCTCTGAAGAATCCTATTCCTCCTAAGGAAGGAATCATAGCAGGCCTCCTTATAGCTTCCCAAGTTCTTTTTGTCATGATATTCACATGTGTTTCTTCATCTAGAACATAATCAATTTCAAAGTCTCCTATCCTTACTTCGATGCATTATTTTTCTTTAAAAATCTTTTATAACCTAACATGTCGGTGGTCATTCAAGGTTTCTTTCATCTGTAGCAATACTCTCTCAGATTCTTTCTGAGGTCTTGCTAGTTTTGGATCTGCCTTAGGGTTTTCTTGATTCAGATTCAATTTTCAAGCTTAGCAATCATTCTAGGACAATCCAATACTTCATGGTCTAGGGATTTACAACAAAGACAACTAGGTCTTCCACCAGGGAATTCCTTAGCCAAATGTCTTGGTTTTTTGCAGCTGTAATAGAGGGTTAATCCTCTCTTTCTTTTAAATGATCCCCAGCCTCTTCTGTACTATGCACTAGGATCATGGTAGCTAACTTGCAACAAATTCTTTCCAGTATCCTGCATCCATTCGTTAGTCCAAACATTTTTTCTATGCATGGGTATAACATATCTATCACTATTCTTATTAGATCTACTCATATCAAACCTTCTTTCATCTATTAATGCCCTAGTTTTCAAACTAGGATAGACTCGATTAAACATACCTAGATCCATACTTTAGAAACAAAAAATTCCACTTATCTTACTTCTACAGAGCACAAAGCTTCCAGATCTAAAACGTTTAACTATTCTTACCTTTATCAGAGAACAAAGCTTGCAGATCTTACCTCTTTTAATCAAAAATTTCCACTTTTACCTTTCTTAGAGCACAAACCATTCAGATCTTGCTTCTTTCTTCAGTTTCTACCTCCTTTCTTCAGATCAGGCTTCTTTCTTTTAGATCTGACCTCTTTTCTTCAGATTGGGCTTCTTTCTTTCAGATCTGACCTCTTTTCTTCAGATTGGGCTTCTTTCTTTCAGATCCGACCTCTTTTCTTCAGATCGGGCTTCTTTATTTCAACAAAAAGATTTATAAATCAAGTAGGATACTACACACTAGGGCACAGATCTTCGCATGAGGCTTTCAGGTCAACCTTTTGAGAAATCTTCTTCTTCTTAGTTCCCAACAATCATAGTTTTAGGTCTCGAAAACAGAACCATTTGTTAGCACAGGGGCAGACCTAGGGTTCAATGCTACAACAACACACCAACATAACCCTAACTATAGGCCCTTTCAGGAAACACCTACGAAGCAGATGAAGTCTCACCCGAGGTAGAGGTAGGGGTGGTTGCAAGACTCAGGTGTCTACAACCTTAGCTGGGACACAAATCTGTGATGATAACACTTACTAAATCACTTAGTACCATTGGTTCCTTAATATACAATCAATACCCACTTCGCTGATAAAACAGAACTTCGCAGCATTCGCAGTGAACTAACGTATTCAAGCACTTAGCATAAGTAAAATAGATCAGATATGGCAGATCAAACACTGAGCATATTCATATATATTATATCTAACATTCTACAGATCATTAGCAACAAGCATAAGAATATCTATCTAATCATCTCTAAGCACTTAGAAAATAACATATAAATGCATTAGAACAAGCACAAAGCATAATAACACAGTGTTTACATGGTTCACCCCCACCCTAGGGCTACGTCCACCAACTCTTCTTCTTTATTGTCTTTGATCAATCACTTACAAGCATAGAGCCATCAGAACCCTACTCTGCATAGGATAGAATATCTCTGTAGCTCGCTAGATCCTTCTTTCTTGCATTCCCACACACAGTCTTCCACTGTCTGTTACAACCACTTGCACTTAGCTCTGCAAGTCTCTTATAGTCATGCACATAGCATTTACAGACCTTTCTTTCACTTAGCACACATCACATAGATGTCTATCTCTTATCACTACTCCTCTTATTACATCGCTTAGTCATCTATTTATACATTACAAAATAGGCCTAAGCATGGGTAAAACCCATGGGCCGACATCCGAATCCCATTACATATTTCCCAAAACCTAAAAAGGACCCAAAAGTGGATTGATATCCCATGATCTCAGCTCCGTCTTGTTCTCTTCCTTTGACAAGTTGTCAAAGTCCAAAATAGGTCAACATGACCAAGAAACTCTCAAAACTTGGTCGAGGGCCAACACCTGTGCCTCCAGTGTCATAGTCAGTCCCCTGGTTTTCACCTTTGTTGCCTATGCCACTCATATTTCTTCCCTGGATCTGAGGGCCTCTTAAGTTGACTTCTCTATAGTTTTCTCTTGTTCATCCATGCACATGGCCTTGAACCTGGTAATTTTTGGGTCGGCCATCCTTTGCACCACCTTGTCCAACTCCTGGGTGTTTTCTGTAAAGACTTCTTCTTCCAACTTGTTGTGAGCATGTGACCAGCAGGATGACACATGTGAAGCATGTTGCAAGGCCAGTCCCTTTGTATCATGCATGTGGAATCTTCCTGTCGGGAATATAAATTTGAGTTGGCTCAGCCCTTCTTATTTTCCTTGAGTTCTGTCATTTACCAAGTAGAACCCTACATGGAAACCATCGGGTATGAAAGCAAGTTTCTTGTCCTTGACCAGGGTGGCATTGTAGCCCTGCAAGATGGTTTGATAAAATATTTCTCCTACTACAAGTCAGTCTGGGACATGAGAAGGTAGGATATGTGGTGCTCTAGTGGCCCTAAATACCCTGATGTAAGTAGCGTGCTCATCCAAATACCAATGGCATACCTTGGATATCATCCTTTTAGTTGTCACCGATAGCCTTGGGCATTCCTTCTTAAAAAGAATAAAATAAATTTGGGTGATGAATTCATCACAAATGAGGGAATTGGATTTCTTATACTTGTTTTCCCGTAGCACACTGAAGTAGACGTGGACCGAGAGCTCTACAACATGCCATCTCAGATTCATGTTGGCGAAGATTTTTTTGGTGCACATGACATCGAGAAAGTATGAAGCCATGTAAAACGTTCGTGCTTCCCCTTCCTTCGGCACCTTGGCCTACTTCACACAGATTCTCATTTGCTTGGAGATTATTTATCCCCATTTGAAGTTTCACCCAATGATCACAACTATGTATGCCAAAGGCATCCATGCCTCTGAAAACCTAGAGCAATATTTCTCTCCATACAATCGGCAGATGAGATCCATCAAATAGACATATATGGCTCCTTTAAGTTAGTTCTCCCATACCAACCAGTACTCCATTTGGGAAAATTCTTATCCTCCCTCCACCATGAGGCCATCACCCGGCTGGTGTCGTGGTGTTCGTAGAACTTCACAAAGAAGTATGTGTTTAGCCGCTCCTCTGGGTCTCCGAGTTTGTAATACTTCTAAACTTCTACCGGGAGGAAAACTCCAACACACCCGCCATTGTCATCATTGATTAAACACTTCTGTGTGTCTGTGTGGTCGATGAGCCTCTTTAGGAATTCTATGCAGGGAAAATGGTGGTTATACTTGCCACCATATGTAGATACGACTGTCAGATGTTCGGGAAAACCCAGTCATCGAGCACCCTTACATATGGATCATTGTGTGGGACATATTCTGGGTACTCTTCTCAACTAATCTTGTTAAAGAGATCCCCCCAATGTGGGAGCGCAATCTTGGACCCTGTTCTTTCCTTGCATCACCAAATGTCGGGGGCTTGACAAAAACCTTCTTTTTTGATGTCTTGACGAGAGGGTTTGGCCTAGGGACGTACTCCAATTGCCTCACGGTTCCCAGAGAAGAAACTTCGCCCCTATCATATTCTTTCAAATTTGGTTCTCTTGGCAAGCGTCTGGTGGTTAGATTTCTCGGTGGCATCATTCCTGCAACTTAAACAGAATTTGAGGGACTATATAAAAACCGAAAAAACTCACATACAAAAATTACAGCCAACGAATTTACAGAATCGAATACATACCTCGGAAGCTTGTTAAAACCTGGTTATTTTGACAATCATGGGATCGAAACATCCTTTGAGTTGCTCATCTTTCTCCTTCAATTGCTCTAGAATTCTCTTACGTGCAAAATGATTTAGTTTACAATGACTCAAGATATTTTAAACAGGAAAGATCTTACTGTGTCGTATCAGCCATTCAATTTGGGTTATGAGTGAATTTTTAATAAATCTGTTGCCAGATCTCTAGAACTCAAATTCATTGTGGGTTGATGGCGGAGGCACAGGTGGTGATGTGGTCTATCAGTGATTTTAAACAGTTTTTTTGATTGGCGCACGAGGTAGCAACTAATGTGGGACCACGTATTAATTAGCTCCTTAAATGCTCAAAATCTGATCGGATCTAATGCTAAAACGTCCCATCGTGTCACTCTCTCAGTGGGTGGATTGAGGTCTGCTATGAACGTTTTCATTGAGAACCTCCTGCAAAAGGTTCCAACACCAATCAATCTTACCATACATTTATGACATGGAAACACTTACTTGGAGGTGTGACTTGGACCTAGGGAACCAAGGATAACTTAGGATAGTACTAGACCGTACGACCCTCTTACCTAGTAAAGACATGTGGCATTGAAGATAGGTGAATTAATTCACTTGTATTAATCAGAGTTGGGATTTTCCTTAAGTTATTTGTTCTAAAGAAAACCTTAGCTTATTGATGCTGAAAAGTGCCCAAGATTGACTATTGGTGATAAACCTATCAAAGCGCCTTCGAATCAACTCCCTTGAAAAAATACCGATGTCGAAAACGCATTGAGGATCGGCGATCGGGGATAACTTTTATCATGGTCAGAATGTTTGTTGTGATCCTTCTAGGTTTTCCCCAATTCCTATCAAGTACGTCGGACATCGGCTATCGGTGATGTCCTTTCGTTCATCGTTAAAGCCTATCCCCCCCGTCTCTTACCAATGCTGAATGGGAATCGACTATCAATGATATATTTATGCACAAACCAAAAATTCCTTTTGTCGATGCCGATGGATATCAGTGCTCGACAACTAAGGTTTTTCGAGTGGTTCTTTTTCCTTCTTTGAATTCCTTCCGATGCCAACCCTGAGCGTGTTCAATGAAGTGTTCGACTATCGATTATTTATTGAGGTGTTAAGGTATTTTTAGTCATGATGTTTCATAAGTTCAAGCAAAAATGAATAGGTGATGAGAGTCATGCAAACAAGCAATGACAAAACATTTTCAAAAATGAAATCGAATCATACAGTGCAGAAGATCAAGTGGTACCCAAAAAAAGTAAAAATTTGACAGAGACTTTTTTAGTGTGTGTTGAGTGCTCAACACATCCTCTTGAACCAATACCATGGCGATGGTCAACTCTTCAGTATCCAAGTACAACAAGAAATTTATGTTATAATCAGGAGGCTGGAGTAGAGGGGTAGACGTAAGGGTGTGTTTCAATGCTTCAAAAGAGTGTTGAGCAGCTTCATCCCAACATAATGGGACTCCCTTTTTCAATAGACACATAAATCCTTTAGTGATCTCGGTGTAATTACTGAAAAAACACCGAAGAAAGTTTGCTTTCCCCTGTAAGCTTTGAAGCTTGGGTATTTTGCATGGGGGGGGCAATTGAACTATCACCTCAACCTTGAGAGGATCGACCATGATCCCTGTTGTTGAAACTGTTGGTTGTGGAGCCTGATTATCTTCCTGATTCAGAGGTCTTTTACTTTCAGCCGTGTTTGTACCCTGTGAA
>JZKD02S1672760.1:1716376-1730498 GCA_000966675.3 Picea glauca
GGCTAGTAAAGAGATGATTTGGTTACAGAGGTTTATGGAGGAATTGGGAAAGAAGCAGGAGAATAGCAGGTTGTACTGTGACAGTCAGAGTGCCATTCACCTTGCAAAGAACTCAGCCTTCCATTCTAATACTAAGCATATACAGTTGAGGTACCACTTCATATGATCCATCTTGGAAGATGGACATTTGAAGTTGGAAAAGATACACATTAGCCAGAATCTTGCAGACATGTTAACAAAGGGAGTAGCCAGGGAGAAACTAAGTTCCTTCTCAATTTCAGTTGGTCTTCAAGAATGAAGATGAAGATGAGAAATTTTCCAGGTCCAAGAAGGTTCAAAGTCCATCATATAAAACAACGATGGAGTTGTTGAGATCAGTCTCCAAGTGGGAGATTGTTGGTTGTGGAGCCTGATTATCTTCCTGATTCAGAGGTCTTTTACTTTCAGTCATGTTTATACCCGATGAAGTATTTACACCTTAGAAGTATGTACACTCTTCCATGTGGGGGAGTGCAGAGGGGGGTACCCCCTCTGCGAGGTCCAGGGGGGCTATCCCCTCGGATGGGGGGTCTGGGGGCAAGCAGGCGCCCAGCGGGAGTTTGGGGGTGAAGCCCCCGAAGGAAAAATTGCCTTGTAAATGTATATTGTAATTTCATTGTAAATCTGAACCGTTCATTATAAGGTCACATATCTAACGGTAGAGAATATGTTAGGTTTTTTTTCCCTAGAAGGCAACCCTCTTTTATGAGGGAAATGTATTGTGGCTATGGTTGATGGTGAATATTGTATTCTGAGAGAGGATACTGTGAGAGAAAGAAGAGGAAGTTACAACGGGTTTTGCTGTAGGCTGTATCCCTTCATTTGTTGGATAATAATAAAGGAAGGACATGGCAATTTCTCTGGTGGACATAGCCCATATTGGGTGAACCACGTAAATCCCTATCTCTCTTGTATTGTGTATCGTCTATGTTTTGTTTCCACATTTGTTTTATTTTATTGCTCCATGGTCCTGTTTTTCTGACAGAAATAATGAAACCTAAGAGACGACCCGATGTCATGTAGAAACTGCATTTGTTAGGATTCAAGGGAATCTAATAGTAGTGACATCATTCAAAGATTAGTCGAAGGTGTGAGGGATGATAAGATCTCTTGCGAGAGCATGATGCTAGATCATCAAGATATGCCTCAACTATATGTCTAAGGTCATGAAAAGAAAAATACATGGCCCGCTGAAAAGTGTCTCCAACATTCTTCAGGCCAAAAGGCATTTTATGATACGCGAGCGCGCCCCAAGGACAAATAAAAGTTGTTTTATGTTGGTCTTCGGGTTTGATCTGAATCTGGTTATATCCCGAAAAACCATCCATGAATGAAAATACCTCACAGCCTGTGCATTCATCGACAATCTGATCGATGAATGGGGTGAGAAAATTATCTTTCGAACAGGCCTTGTTCAAGTCACAAAATTCCATGCACATGCGAATTGTACCATGTTTCTTGTTAACCGGAATGGGATTTGACACCCATTCCATCAACTGCATGGGGTAGATAAAACCGTCTTTAAGCAATTTCTCTACTTCAACCTTAATTGTTGCATCTTTTCGAGGATTAACAAGATGAAGCTTCTGTCAGACCGGCTTGGCCTCAGGATAAGTCATTATTTCATGTTCGACGATTCTTGGGTCTATGCTTGGCATTTCATCATAAAACTATGAAAAAACGTCGCGGAATTCCTTAAATAACTCTGTGTAAATTGAAATCTCTTCAGGGGAGCAATCTGCTCCAAAATAAACATTCTCCACAACACCATGGGTTTTGGAGATATCTATGGGAATCATTTCAGTGATACTTGCCATATTTCCCTCGGCATAAACTGCGTGTGTAGCCATAGGATTAACAGGACAAGACCTATCTCCATTAACGGTCAAAACAAATTCTCCTGCCTCTATTCTCCTTAACTCCGGTAGGAAGTAAGATCTATGATGGAGATCATCACAGGGCCTGTCTGGACCAGTCAATGCCTCAAGAATAGCCTCGTCTGAGGGCAAGACCAGGTCTAAAGGATCTATAGTGGCAAGAGAACCTTGAGCCCAAATAGGCTCTAGGATTGGATCTAACTTCTATGCAGTAGTCATATCGGGGTCGGTTGAAGCTTGCTGGAAAATTTTGTATGCAAATTTAGTCGCAGACAAGGGCATGGCCATGCCTTAATTCCCTGTCGCTTCCATTGAAGCTGATGGGGAAGGAAGAGTCCATGGATTGTGAAAGTAAGTCGTTCAAAATGACGACATTTGAAAAAATTCATCCCTAGGCTAGTCGGGGGAAGTCAATATAAGCTTGACATTGCCAGAAGGTGGCGGGTAATCAAAAGTACCCATCAATGATGGACACAAACCAACCCCTAAATTGACGGTGTCAGGATGAGTATTATCAATCATCGAGACTGTGGAAGCCCTCAATGAAGGGTCGGGGTGGGAAAAGGACAACTGTTCAATGGTCACAATCTGACCCTTGTCTGGAAACAACAAGAGATGAAAATTTTTAGCAACCACTGCATGCATTGCATAATTCCAACTCCTCCCTAACAAAAGGTTGTAGTCAAGAGGTGCATCGACCACTTCAACTTCAATGCACATGGTCTTTCCTCCTAACTGCATGGGGAAAGAAGGAATGATTCCATGTGGTATGAATGACCAATCATCGAACATCGTAAAAAATGTAGGTGACAAAGACAAACTGGGTTGGCCAATGCCCTTCCAACACGCCAATGACGTCATGCAAGTAGAGGCTCCCTCTTCAACCACAGTATGGAAGATATTCTAAGTAAAATATTTTGTGGTGTAAGCCACTACTATCTGAAACACAATGTGCTAAGGAAGATGAGGTTTCAAGTTGGTTGGATCAAGAACGATCACTCCCAGGTTACAAGTCTCTGTTGATCCCAAGGCGGATAAAATATCTTTTCTCTACGAAGGGAAACGAAAGAAAACATTGCACAAGGGGTTTGTGGCAAATCTTCCACAATGGAGTAGTTTTGGGCAGCCCTCACGTTCAGATTATGAGAAGCTTTCTTGAACGCACCTTTCAAGATGTGTGTCATTGTTTCTTCTGCCATCTTCTCAATATGGAGAGGAATCGGTGTGTTTGTGGCTTCTTTTCCCTTTTCGTCAAATTCCAGCATTTTGTAATCTCGGGCCCTATTCGGTATATGAGTGTCAGCTTTCAACATGTAAACATTCACGATCGAGTTATTACTAGTAGATGTGGGGGGTCCCTGATTACCCCCTTCAGCACTCGAGGATGTTGAAGCTTGAGCCATGTTTTACCCATGTGGAAATGGGTTCCTCATCACAACTAGATTTTTCTGCACCAATAGCTTTTTATATTCTACAAGTCGAGGGCACAGATGAGTTGGGTGGTCTTTCGTGCAAAGGTTACATGGATACTTCAACTTTCTCTTCTCTGTTTTTCTCCTGTTAGCATTGTTATTATCCTTTTTTCCCCCTTTACCCTTCTTGTTTCGTTGTTTCTTCTTTCCTTCAGGTTGTTGGTGGCCTTCAGGTTAGTCGACTCTGCACTATGTACATATGACGTTTGGGTAGAGAGAACAAACAAACATGAGGTCTGGTTGGCCACTGTTTGTTGTATCGACAATTGTTACAATTGATTTGACAATAGATCAATGGACTTTCCTTGTGTTGATCCAACTATACCATCAGCATGAGGTCCATACTTTTTCTTGGCCTTGTCAAGGATGGACCGTGACATGTCTAGAAAAATCTCATAGAGCATGTCAGACTAAGAGTAGAGTAGTTCAAGATGTTGTGCTCTCATTATCACCTCCTCCTCTGAAAACACTCCACAACTTGCTACATCCTTGGAGACGCAAGGCACCAAAGACTTCAGGAATCATTCCAGCAAGATATCTGATGGGACCAGGACTTTAATCAAGCTCTTCTAATGCTGCCATTCTTGGATGTGATCGAAGATATGGTCGACCTTAGTTTTCTCAAAGTTGGACAGCAATTCAGTGCTGACATCGTATCTCACGGGTAACTGGAAATGGTTCAAAAATACTATCGCCAAGTCGTTAAAGTAATAATACCTCGAGCAGTCGAGCTGAATATACTATTTCACGACACCCCTGATAAGAGTGCATTGAAAAAGGCACAACTAGATGGAGTCGTCTTGCGATGATTTTGACGAGCACCATAAGTGAAAGGTTGTCACGTGATCACTTGGGTCTTTGCCAAGATTTCCTTCAAATTTTGGAATATCTGAGGGAAACTAATTTTTCAGCATGGGAGGCCAACACAGATCATGACAAACTGGATCATTGAGTAACCTTGACAAGTCTATCAGATGTAGCATTGCCAAAAACGATATTTTAGGTTGAGTACTATGTATAGGAAAAAGGGGTCCTGGACTTTGACTGGCACCAGGTTGCCAGGAAAAGTTGGACTGCTGGCCAGGCTTCTAGTAAAAACCGTGGCCTTGACCAGCATATGGAAACTATGTTTGTTAGGATATCATCGGCTAACTCCCATAATTGGACGACATGGCTTGGGCAAAGATTTATCCATGTGTTGTGTTCCAAGGATTTTGGAAGGGGATGCCCCCAGCCGATCTGACTGACATAGGTATTGAACCCTTCTCAAGGTTCCATTTAGCATGGAAGGGGTTGCCCCCGACCGACATACCTTGTGAGGGAACTGATCCCTGCCAAGGATTCCAAAGCTCCTCAGAGGAGAAAAAACTTGTACTTCCCCCCTGTGTAGGAATAGTACCCTGCACGGGGTTTTGTTGCCCAAAACTGGGGTTTCCCCTAGACAAGATGGCAGCTGAAGAAAAATCATTGTTCCCAAATGTGTTGAATAAAGAGAATGACATAGATCCCCTGGTGTAGTGTAATAAAAAGGTCATAAACTTCCTCCTCCAAACAAGCTGCAATTAGCATTCAACCTGATGGGTTTGCTAGAAATCGCCACCGAGTGAGGGGGACGGAGCAGAAATATGACCCCCACCATAAGGGATAACATTAAAGGGGACTGAAGTGCCCTTGGTAGACCCTTTCACGGGAGTGTTTGAGCTCCCTTCCCCAATACCCATGGTCTATATGGTGGAGTAGGTAAGGAATGAGTTCGAATCGAAGTCGTGCATCCCATATGAGAATGGAGGGCCCGTCGCACTTTGTGTAAATGGAGCAGTATTCGTAACCAACGACGATATCAGATGACTACCCAAGGTAGAGGGATTCGAGACCATTGTGGTACAGACTAGAGAAGGTGGGTTAGGAGGAAAAATACTCCATGTGGTAGTAGCTGAAACAGGAGTATGAGGACTCCTGGACGAAGTAGCAACATTTGCTTCCATGGATTCTTGTAAGACTAACTAGCGATCAGAAGGTGTCACTTCAGGAGGGACAACTTGTATTAAGATCAGTGTCGACAAGTCAGTAATCAGAGGGTTGGATGGATTGAGATCTTCCACCCCAAGGTCAGAAACAGTAGGTTCCTCTAAAGTCGAATAGTCTCCTCACAGAGTAGGCTCAGGCACGGTTTCTTGTGACCTGGTTGCTTCAAATGACCCTTATGGTCAAGTCTTCACCGTAACAGTGGAGGAGGTGGATCCAATGCAACTGGTAGTAGGCCCTGAAGCCTTCGTGACCAAAAGAGCTCTTGATCTTCCACTTTGTGAAAATATCAATTGACACAGTAAGGATTAACTAGAGTTTAGACACCAAGCACACACTAGAAAATTCCTCTAAGACAAATCAAGAAATCAACTATCTAGTAGCAAGAATAGTTACGTCGTTCAACACTAGAGAAACTAATCGGTGCAAGTGAAACTTGAACATGGAAGCACCCTCTGGGTATAATCTATGAAGCGTGACCCGATGTCTGCCCTAGGTACCATGGTATACCCCCACAGTCACCCATGTAAGTCCCTAGAATATGGGAAACTAAGTTTCCATCTTGTAGTTAGACACCAGGCGGGTACAGTCGATAGTCGGGTGGATCGCAATGAGCGGGATAACAAGTATGAAACCTATCAAGGATGTCGAATGGATTTGAGTTCCATGAAGCTCTGTAGGCAAATGCAGTCGGTAGTACTCCCACAATAGATCCTCAATATGCGTTCCCCACTACGTTTAGTCCAGATTTGGAGGGGTTATCTCGGCTGCCTATTCTCACGCGACCTTGTGTTTATCCCCTATGTTAGAGGGGGGTCCTAGATAAGTTTTACGACACTAGGCTTAAACACTCCCTAACTCAGACTCCAATGTTTGTTTAACAGCCTTGAAGAGTTTCCTCTCCAACCTAATTCAAGGCCCTAACCCTAAACTAGTTGGTTGACCCTACAAACATAAAAATTATGTTTATTTTAGATTATGCGTTCTTTTTAATGGCTTTATTTACTCATGTGATACGGCAGTGAAAATAGTGATGTTATAAGAGATGAAAAAAGAGGAGAAAAATATGAAACTTGAAAGCAAAATTACTTATAATCCAAAATGTACTTACTTATAATCAAGATCTTGTAAAGAAAACCTAAAACATACTTTCACTTTACTACAAGCTACTTATATTTTAAGAAATCAATAAAGAACTTAAAAAACATACTCTTTTTCCTTTTTAGCAAATAACCAACTCTAACCACTTTACCAAATTGAAAAGAATTTTTTTTTTTTTGAAATTGCCTTAAAGAGAAAAACTGAAATAAATCTTTTTCTTTTTTCAAAGCAAGTGAAAGGGGTAAAAAGAACACTAAAACAAGACTGAAACATATCTTTAGCCCACTGTGGATCGCATGGAATCACTCAAGAAACCAGGAAGGCATATATACAATTCAAAAGCTTGCTCAAAACGCTTTTAAAATTAAACACAGGAAAATTAAGAAGACAAGTAAACTGAACTCTAAAACTAGGCTATGGAAATAAACAAAGACTCTAGACTGATCAAAGAAAACCCTAAGAAGTGTAAACTCCAATCAGGAAAGAGGCCAACTCCCTCTTTTTCAAAAAATTCTTGAAACAGAGATGCAGGTTGTTGCATTAGCAGCCTGCGTATGTACGCAGGTTGTTTACTGAGCAGAGTGTGTATGTACGTGGGTTGACTCAAGACAGGGCACGTACGCCTCTGTATCTTTCCAAAAAAAGAAATATCATGAAGTATTACAGGGCAGGGACAAATGGTATAACACTTGAAGGTGACCAAAATCCCTTGATAAACTCATAAAACGCGATAGAAACTTGAAAGGAAAACAAACCAATCAAACAACCCAAAATCCCCTAAAAAAACCCTAGAGGTTATCCCCAGTATGGTCTCCAGTTCTGCTAGCGGGAAAAAAACCCCCTTTAACTACACCAGGTTTCAAAATGTAGGTAGATCAATTAACCATCTAAAAGATAATTAATTCTCTATACTACCCCAAACTGTAATATTCCAGATATAAAAAGTATTCAAAACATAAATAAATAGCTATAAATGGTATATGAACAACAATATAACCAGAACAACACCACAATAATACCAAAATGATAGCATAATAACACCAGAAAGAGCACTTTGATTACTGAGAGCAATGTTCACTTTCCTCTTCGAGGGAGAAACCTCAAGCAGAGCAAAGCTCTATTACAATAATATCCAAGACAAAAGTTATCATACCCTCGACTCCTATTTATACTAAATATGTCTATCAAAAGAACCATCTATAGGAAGATCCTTCTAGAAGTAGAAGCTTCAATTAGGTCTTCTTACATTGGAATTATTCTTCCTTATTGCTAGGCCTTATTAATATTGACCTTTATTACATCGGAATATATTATTCTACCTACGTGAGGGGTTATGTCCCTAACATGTTCTCCCCTTTAAAAAAAACCTTGTCCTCAAGGCTTGACATGTGGAAATTGTTGCAGAATGGTAGTTGGTTCCCAATTACCATCTATTGGAGTTGTATCTTTCCACTGGACTAACACTTCCTTGATGGTTCACTGATGCGGATGATGCTCACGTTGGTCCAAAACTGCTTGTGGTTGTAGCCAAATGGATCCTTCTTCGTCCAACTCAGAAAGTTTGGTTTGAGTTTGGCACTTAGTTCCAATCACCTTCTTTAAGAAGGAAACATGAAAATATGATGGAGCTTAGAATGAATGAGCAAAGCTAACTAATAGGCCACCTATTCTACACGCTTGAGAATGGTATAAGGACCATAAAATTTGGGCGCTAATTTCTGACAATGGTCATCCCTGAGGGAATTTTTCTTGTAAGGTTGCAGTCGAAGAAACACCTAATCCCCTTCTGCAAATTGACATTCAGAGCGACCTTGATCTACTTGTTTCTTCATGCTATTTTGGTCCATGAACAAATTATCTTTTAGTGTACAGAGAATAGCCTCTTGAACTGTAAGCATTTGGTCAACTGCCTAGACTTTCAATACACCTGGAAAATATGAGAGAACTAAATGTGTCTTTTGTCCATATACCGCTTGAAAAGGAGTCATGCGGGTAGTTGTATGGTACAAAGTGTTGTACCACCATTCAACTAGTGGTAATGATTGAGCCCACTGATTTTTCCTTTCCGAGGAAAAACACCTCAAATATGTTTCCAAACACTTGTTGAAAACTTCAGTTTGACCATCAGTCTAGGGATGATAACTTGTGCTGAGATGCAATTGGGTGCCTTGTATCTTGAACAGATCTTTCCAAAAAATGTTGGTGAAAGTTGGGTCACGATCATAAACAATAGAATGTGGCATGCCATGAAGATTGAAGACTTGATCCATGAAAATTTAAGACACAATGGATGTTTTAAATGGGTGTTGAAGAACACATAAATGAGCATACTTGGAAAGATGATCAACTACCACCATGATGACATATTTATTGCCCGATTTAGGTAAGACTACAAGAAAATACATAGAGATATCCTGCCAAATAGCAGGTGGAATCGGAAGCGACTGTAGTGTGCCAAGAGATTTAATTGTTTCACTCTTGTTGCATTGACAGATATCACATTCAACCACAAAATTACAAACATCTTGTTTCATACCATCCTAGAAAAAAGAACGTTTGACCCTGTCATAGGTTTTGGTAAATCCAAAGTTCCCAGTTGTGGGTGTAGCATGAAGCTCAAAAAGTATCGTGGATTTGAGTTTTGACTATTTACTTAAATACAAATGGCCTTTGTATCGAAGCTCATCATGGAGCCAAGAGTACCACGGGGAAACTGGAGAATTGGACTGCAATTGTTGTATCAGATGCAAACTTTTGGGATCATGTAGCCATTCCTGGAGAACATCTTGGAGCCAATCTGGTACAATGAAGGAGAGATAAAAAAGGGACCCTTCATCTTCATATTTTCTAGAAAGTGCATCGGTAACCACATTGTATTTTCCTTTCTTGTAAATGATCTCATAATCATATCCAAAGAGCTTAGTCACCCATTTTTGTTGCTATGGGGAGGAAATGTGTTGTTTCAAAAAATACTTGAGGCTTTGATGATCTGTCTTAATTTGGAAGCATTGCCCCAATAGATAAGGGAACCAAAGATCAACGACATGCAGAATAGCTAACATTTCCTTTTCATAGATTTATTTTCCCAAATTTCGCTCAGACAGTTGTTTGTTGGTAAAGGCCAAAGGTATACCCTATTGCATAAGGACACTGCCAATTCCTTTCCCTAAAGCATCACATTCCAGGACAAAGGTCTTGGTGAAATCAGGAAGGGCCAGGACTGGAGTAGTGCACATGGCGATCTTCAAGGTTTGAAAATCTTGAGCAGCTGTTGGACTCCAAGTGAAAGAATTATTTTTAAGGAGTACAGTGAGAGGTGCCACAATCGTTCCATAATTCTTAATAAACTTGCAATAATAACCTGTTAATCCCAGAAATCCACGCAAGCTTTTGAGATTTTTTGGGTGAGGCCAATCTGTCATAGCTTCAATACTTTTAGGATCCACCCTGATTTCATCCTTGCCAACAAGATCACCCAAGTTCTCGAATTTAGAGATGCCAAAAGCACATTTAGATTGTTTCAGGAAAATTTGGTGTTGGCACAAGGGTATACCCAGGGTTCAATGCTTCAACATCGCACCAACAAAACCCTAACTACCAACCCTTTCAGCAACACCTGCGAAGCAGATAAATTCTCACCTGAGGTAGAGGCAAGGGTGGTTGTAGGACTCGAGTGTCTACAACCTAGCTAGGACACAGATCTGTGATCACAATACTTAGCAGTTAACATTCATTAGTATTTAACCCGTATTCACATCGCAGGTGAAACCCTAATTATAGAGCAACGCAGTATTCAAAAATATCTAACACATTCAAGCACTTAGAACATAGAGATAGATCAGATCTAACATTCATTCACATTACTAATCACTAAGCTACTATATCAGTTGTATCTAACATACATAAAGATAACAACACTAAGCATAAATCAAATCAAGAAACCATAACACAGGATATACGTGGTTCACCCCCAGCGTGAGGCTATGTCCACCAACTCTTTTTCCTCTTTATTATCTTTTGTCAATCTCCTTACATGCACATAACATCAAAACCAACTCCGCATAGGGCAAGAGATCTGCGCGCACCTCGCCATATCCTCCTTCCCTAAGCTTGGCACAGCACAAATCCTTTCTTATAATTACTTGAACTTAGCCCTGCAAGTCCTCAATACAAAATATGCACAGAGCTAACTCGATCACATAGATCAAACTACTTACATCACTTGCACTTAGCAAAAGGTACTACAATCACATAGATTGAACTCTACTTCTTACATCACCTAGATATTTATTTATACATTACAAAATGGGCCTACACATGGGTAAGACCCATGGGATGACATCCCATACTCATTACATAAACCCAAAATCCCATAAAAGGGGGTGAGATCCCACGATCTCCGCTTCGCCTGGGCGCTCCACCTTCGACCAACCTGTTGAAGTCCCAAAATCGGTCAAACATGACCCAATTTCTCCAAAACTTGGTCAAGGGCCAATAGTTGGTTCTGAGCGAGTAGATCGATAAATTGATCCACATGAGCAAGATGGTATGTCCAGGTTTTTCTATAGATGAGGATATCATCAAATAAAACTAAGACAAGATGACAGAGAAAAGGATGGAAGACATGATTCATGAAGCTTTGGAAAGTGGATGGAGCATTACATAAGCTAAAGGGCATGACCAAAAAATCATAGTGGCCCTCATGATTTCTAAGGAAGTCTTAGGAATGTCTGCCTTTTTCATATAGATTTGGTGGTAGCCAAAACAAAGATCAAGTTTAGTAAAGAACTGGGTGCCACTCAATTCATCCAAGAGGTCATCAATGACATGAATGGGAAATTTGACTTTAATGGTGAGTTTGTTGAGGGCACGGAAGTCAAGAAACGTGTGCCAAGAACCTTCTTTCTTAAAGACCATGACCACAGGAGAAGAGTAGGGGTTCGTACTAGGGAAGATAACACCTGCGTTGAGCAGTTCTTGAACCATTTTCTCAATTTAATTTTTTTGGGAAAAGGGTTGACGATAGGGATGGATATTGGGAGGAAGGCTTCCTGGGACAATGGGAATGGAATGATCATGAAAACCACAGGAAGGAGGGATTCCATGGGGAATGGAAAAAATCACTTGATGTTTAGAGAGGATGGATTGGAGGTCTTGCGGCACAAAGGGTGTCTAAGTTGGTTGTATGGTATGGAGTTGGGCAATAACGCCAGAATCACCTTTTTTGAGCAACTTTTCCATGTGATGGGAACTGATGATCTCTGGGGAACCAGTGGTGATGTCTTAGAACTTATATTGTTGGCCCTCTTGGTCGAATTGCATGTTTAATTCCTTAAAATCCATGAGAATGGGAACCAAATTCCTTATCCATTCTACACCCAACACAATGTCACAACCGCCCATGTCGATAGAAAACATATCAGATTTCAGGTGGTAGTCACCAATTTGGAGACCCACATTTTTACAACGCTCTCCACATTTCATGGACCCGCCATTGGCAATTATGATTTGGAAATTATTGACTGCATGAATATAGCAATTAGTTTCTTGGGCAATGCGGCGATGAATAAAATTATGGGTGCTTCCACTATCAACAAGAATGATGACCTTCCTATGCTTGATGTAACCAATTATCTTGAGGGTTTGGGGAGTAGAGAAGCCAGTGAGAGAATTTAGGGAAATGACCGGTTCTACTTTGGGAAGGTCTGAGGGAGGGGTTATGTTAGTGGGTTCAGGTGACACGGACACAAGGGGAGCCTCAACATCCTCTTCTGAAACATCCTCTGAGATGGAAATAAAATGATTTTGTTCCTTACACTTGTGTCCCAAAAAATATTTGTCATCATAATTATAACAAAGGCCTTTGAGTTGGCATTCAGCCATTTTGGCCCTGGTCAATTTTTGGATCTTGAGTGGAGTAAAAGGAGGAGTGGGATTTACTGGTTTAGTGTGAGGAATAAAGGAGGGTTTTTGGTTTTGAGAAGAGACAACATGTTTTCTTCCTTAGCTCTTTTAGTATCCTCCACTGAAATCTGAGGTCGAGCCATGAGGACATGGGCATGAATCTCATCCTTGAGGCCACTGATAAAACATTCTCAGAAAAAATCATCAAACATGCCCTCTGTACGAAAAGCCAGTTGCTCAAAAGCAGCTATAAAGTCTTCCACTGTGCCATATTGTTTCAACTTTGTCAAACAGCCTAAATGGTTGGTGTTCGTGTCAAAGCATTCATAAATCTTTGGCACAATGTGCATCCAAGAAACATACCCTTGGTGGGCAATTTTTCTCCATTGCCACCATTGCCAATGTTCTTGATCTATATGGAGAACACCATACTAGAGTTTGGCCAACTCATCCATAATTTCGTACAAAGAGAAATAATTTTCCATTTGAGTTACCCATCCAGTGGGATTCGATCTATCAAATTTGGTCACATCCACACGCGGAAGGTGTAGGTCACGCTGAAAGTGATGGGGCTGAAAATTTTGGGAATGAGAGGAAGTTTCACCTTCAGTATGCAAATGTGGGTCAGATAAGGGAGGATCTGTAGGGATATGAAGCTTGGTGTAGATCATTGTAGTGACAGATTCAAGTTGGGTAGTAATGTCTTGTTTGAGTTCCTCGATTGAGGCGGCGATGGAGGAATGCATGTTTTTATTGATGGTGGAAATATTGACACTGAGTTGTCTCACTTCTTGTTGGGTCTATGTGAAATTAGAGTGCAAGGTGTTGAATCTATCTTCCCTGTCTTGGATATGGGTATGGGCCATGATGACGAGGGAACCGAAAAGGGGCGGGTGGGGTCACACATAGAAAAAAAAAATAGTGAAAAATGATAGGTATGAATGCGATAAGGGTGAATAGAGAAATCCAATGGAATAGGTCTCAAATAATGGTGCCAATAGGATCCAAACTATTCTGATCTGAAGAATAATGCAGTGATGAAATTCCCAAATGATTAATCAGGAAGAAATGTGTAGTAATTTGGCAACTCGAATGCAGGAGACACAGTTGCGCGGCAATAGATCTTGTTTGTTCTTTTTTTTTGTTTCTGTCCCCAAAGTTTAGGTATTCAAGGTTTCTACAGAAAAGGGTTTTCCATGTGCTATAGCTCTCTGATATACGTGCAAGGTCCAATAGTAGTACTCAGTCCAATATCTCAGGGCACCAACTAAAGAGGCTAGACTGTGCCCTTGGCCGTACTACTTGACTACCCAGGTACTACAGAGTATCTTCCTGAGTTCTGTTCTCGGTGGCACTGTTGGCCCTCAACCAAGTTTTATGGAAACTTGGCCGTATTGACCATTTTTGGGACTTCGACATGCTGGAGGAAGACGGGGCGGCCAGATGAAGCAAAGATCGCGGGATCTTTCCCTATTTTGCATACTTTTTGGGTTTTGGGTTTATGTAAAGGGTATGGGATGTTGGCCCATGGGTTTAACCATGCTTAGGCCTATTTTGTAATGTATAAATAGATAGCTAAGTGATGTAAGAAGTAGTTCTTATAGGCTTTGTGCAAGAACCTATGAAGGTTTCTAAGTGTAACTTCTTTATGCATACTGTTGAGACTTGCAGAGCTAAGTGCAAGTGTTTTGTAAGAGGCTTTGT
>JZKD02S1672760.1:1734007-1754756 GCA_000966675.3 Picea glauca
CAACTCAGTGCCAATGTTGCCTCCATCGATACAACCATCCATACAACCATAAATACAACCATGCAGTCCTCAATGGAGGAAGTCAAACAAGAACTGACCACCCAGCTTGAATCTGCCTTTGCATCACTCTGCACCAAACTGAAGATCCCTACAGATGATCCTTTCTTTGATGCCCCTCCAAAGACGGAAGGTGAACATTCCTCCCATTCCCATAACTTTCAGCACCATCACTTTCAACGCGACCTACGCCTTCCGCGGGTGGATGTGACCAAATTTGATGGCTCAGAACCCACTGGTTGGGTAACCCAAATGGAACATTATTTCTCTTTATACGACATTACAGATGACTTGGCCAAACTCCGGTATGGTGTTCTCCATCTAGATCAAGAACGTTGGCAATGGTGGCAATGGAGAAAAAATTCTCGTCAAGGATATATTGCTTGGACATAATTTGTGATTGAGCTTTATGAGCGCTTTGACACCGACACCAACCATTTGGGCCGTTTGACAAAGTTGAAACAATCAGGAACAATGGAAGACTTTATAATTGCCTTCGAGCTCCTGGCTTTTCGAACAGAGGGCATGATTGATGCTTTCTTTTGAGAGTGTTTTATCAGTGGCCTCAAGGAGGAGATTCGGGCCCATGTCCTCATGGCTCGACCTTCGTGTTGGGTGGAGGCTACTAAAAGAGCTAAAGAAGCACAACAGGTTGTATCTTCTCAAAACCGAAAACCCTCCTTTATCCCTCGCCCTAAACTCGTAAATCCCACTACTCCCTCCACCCCACTAAAGATCTAAAAATTGACCAGGGCTGAAATGGTTGAATGCCAACTCAAATGCCTTTGTTATAATTACGATGAAAAATATTTCCCAGGCCACAAGTGTAAGGAAAAAAATCATTTTATGGCCATCTCTAAGGATATTTCGGAAGAGGATGTTGAAGCTCCCCTTGTGTCTGAGTCACCTGAACTCACTGACATAACCCCTCCCTCAGACCCTCCCAAAGTAGAACCAGTCATTTCCCTCAATGCTCTCACTGGCTTCTCCACTCCCTAAACCCTCAAGTTAATCGGTTACATCAAGCATCAGAAGGTCATCATTCTGGTTGATAGTGGAAGCACCCACAATTTTATTCATCGTCGCATTGCCCAAGAAACTCATTGCTACATCCATGCCATCAACAATTTCCAAATCATGATTTCCAATGGTGGTTCCATGAAATGTGGAGGGCATTGTGAAAATGTGCATCTCCAAATCGGTGACTACCACCTAAAATCCCACATGTTTGCTATTGACATGGGCAGTTGTGACATTGTGTTGGGTGTAGACTGGCTAAGAACTTTAGGTCCCATTCTCATGGATTTTAAGGAATTAACCATGCAATTCGACCAGGAAGGCCACCAATATAAATTCCAAGGCATCACCACTAGTTCACCTGAGATCATTAGTTCCCATTGCATGGAAAAGCTGCTCAAAAAAGGTCATTCTGGTGTCATTGCCCAACTCCATGCCATACAAGAAACAGAGACACCCCTGGTGCCGCAAGACCTCCAAGCCCTCCTTGCTAAACATCAAATGGTATTTTCCACTCCCCAAGGACTCCCTCCTTCCCGTGGTGTTCATGATCATTCCATTCCCCTTGTACCCAAAATCATTCCTCCCAATATCCGTCTGTATCGCCACCCCTTTTCACAAAAAAATGAAATTGAGAAAATGGTCCAAGAACTCCTTAATGAAGGCGTTATCCACCCTAGTACGAGCCCTTACTCTTCTCATGTAGTCATGGTCATGAAGAAAGAAGGTTCTTGGCGAATGTGTCCTAACTTTCGTGCCCTCAAAAAACTGACCATTAAAGACAAATTTCCCATTCCTGTCATTGATGACCTCCTGGATGAATTGAGTTGCGCCCAATTCTTTACTAAAATTGATCTTCTCTTGGGCTATCACCAGATACGTATGAAAGAGGCAGACATTCCCAAGACGTCCTTTCGAACTCATGAGGGCCACTATGAGTTTTTGGTCATGCCCTTTGGCTTGTGTAATTCCCCCTCCACCTTCCAAAGCCTCTTGAATCATGTCTTCCGTCCCTTTCTTTTTCATTTTGTCTTAGTTTTCTTTGATGATATCCTCATTTATAGAAAAACCTAGACAAACCCTCTTACTCATGTGGATCGAGTTCTCCATCTACTCTCTCAGCACCAACTTTTCCTGAAACAGTCTAAATGTGATTTTGGTGCCTTAGAAGTAGAATACTTGGGTCATCTGGTTGGCAAGGATGGCATCAGGCTGGATCCGAAAAAGATTGAAGCTATGCAAGACTGGATGCACCTAAATACCCTCAAAATCTTGCATGGATTTCTGGGCTTAACAGGGTATTATCGCAAGTTTGTTAAGAATTATGGAAAGATTGCAACACCTCTCATTGCTCTCCTAAAAAAGAACTCTTTCACTTGGACTCTAGCTACTACTCAAGATTTTAAAACCTTGAAGATGGCCATGTGCACCACTCCGGTTCTGTCCCTTCCTGATTTCACAAAGACCTTTGTGTTGGAATGTGATGCCTCGGGGAAAGGAATTGGTGATGTCCTTATGCAAAAGGGTAGACCTTTGGCCTTCACTAGCAAGAAACTATCTGAGAGGAATCTGGGCAAACCCATCTATTAAAAGGAAATGTTGGTTATTTTTCATGTCGTTGATCTGTGGCATCCTTATCTCTTGGGGCAACATTTCCAAATTAAGACAGACCATCAAAGCCTCAAGTATTTTTTGGAACAATGCATTTCCTCCCCGAAGCAACAAAAATGGGTGACTAAGCTCTTTGGATATGATTATGAGATCATTTACAAGAAAGGCAAAGACAATGTGGTGGCGGATGCACTTTCCCAAAAATATGAAGAAGAAGGATCCCCTTTTTCTCTTTCCTTCATTGTACCAGATTGGCTCCAAGTCGTTCGCCAGGAATGGCTACAAGATCCCAAAAGTTCGCATCTGATCCAGCAATTGCAGTCCAATGCTCCAGCTTCCCCAGGGTACTCTTGGCTCCAGGATGAGCTTCGATACAAATTCCATTTGTATTTAAGTAAACAATCAAAGCTTAAATCCATGATACTTTATGAGCTTCATGCTACACCCATAGCGGGGCACTCCGAGTTCACCAAAACCTATGACAGGGTCAAGCATTCTTTTTTCTGGGATGGTATGAAATAGGGAATCTGTAATTTTGTCATTGAATGTGATGTGTGTCAACACAACAAGGGATAAACAGTCAAATCTCTGGGCACACTACAACCACTTCCGATTCCACCTGCTATTTGGAAGGATATCTCTATGGACTTTATTACCAGTTTACCCAAATCAGAAAATAAATCAGTCATAATGGTGGTTGTTGATCACCTTTCCAAGTATGCTCATTTCTGAGCTCTTCAACACCCATTTACTGCATCCACGGTGGCTCAAATTTTCATGGACCAGGTCTTCAAGCTTCATGGCATGCTGCACTCTATTGTTTTTTATCGTGACCCAACTTTCACAAGCAATTTTTGGCAAGAACTGTTCAAGCTACAAGGCACCCAATTGCATCTCAGCACGGCGTATCATCCCCAGACTGATAGTCAAACAGAAGTTGTCAACAAGTGTTTGGAAACCTATCTGAGGTGTTTAGCCTCTGAAAAGCAAAATCAGTGGGCTCAATGGTTACCCCTCACTGAATGGTGGTACAACACTTCCTACCATATAGCTACACGCATGACTCCTTTTGAGGTGGTATATGGACAGAAGCCACCTTCAGTTATCTCATACTTACCGGGTACCTCGAAGGTCTAGACGGTTGACCAAACACTTACAGTTCGAGAGGCTATTCTCCTTACCCTCAAAGAGAACTTGGTCATGGCACAAAATTGCATGAAGCAACAAGTAGATCAAGGTCACTCTGAACGTCAATTTGCAGAAGGGGATCAAGTGTTTATGCGACTGCAACCTTACAAGCAAACTTCCCTCAAGGCCGAGCATTGCAAGAAGTTAGCGCCCAAATTTTGTGGTCCTTATACAGTTCTCAAGCATGTGGGACAAGTTTCCTATCAGTTAGCTTTGCCCAGTCATTCGAAGCTACATCCTATTTTTCATGTTTCATGATTAAATAAGCTGATTGGAACTCAGTGCCAAATTCAAACCAACCTTCCCGAGTTAGCTGAAGAAGGATCCATTTGGATACAACCAGAATCAATTTTGGACCAGCATGAGCATTGCCTTCATCAAAGAACCATCAAGGAAGTGCTAGTCCACTGGAAAGATACAACTCCAGTAGATGCCACTTGGGAACTAGCTACCATTCTGCAGCAGTTTCCACATCTCAAGCCTTGAGGACAAGGTTGTTTTTAAGGGGGAGGACATGTTAGGGTCCTAACCTGCACATAGGTAGAGCAATATATTCGGATGTAATAAAGGTCAATATTAATAAGGCCTTTCAATAAAATAGAATAAGGTGGATGTAAGAAGACCTAATAGAAGCTTCCGCTTCTAGAAGGATATTCCTCTAGATGTTTCTTTTGATAGACATATTTAGTATAAATAAGGATCGAGGGTATGAGAAACCTAGCTTAGAGATTATTGTAATAGATCGTTGCTCGACTGGAGGTTGCCCCCTCGAAGAGGCTCGTGAACATTGCTTTTTGAATCAAAGTGCTATTTATGCTGTTGTTCTTATATCATTTATGTGTTATTGTGGAGATTATGCTGGTTACATCACTGTTATTCTGTCATTTCTAGCATTTTATTTCTGTTCTGCATACTTTTTATATCTGGTATATTACAATTTGATAGATTTTGTACTAGCATGAAAACTAGGGCACAGTAGAAAAAAGAATATTTGATATGAATAGATCTGATAGAAATAGTGAAAGATGTATTATTCCTATGCATAGAAAGAATTTTTGGACTAATAAGTGGAAGCAGGATCCTAGAAAGAATTTTTGCCGGTACATCACTGTGATCCCAGTGCGCAATACAGGAAAGGTTGGGGATCATTTAAGAGAAAGAGAGGATTGACTCTTTTTTATAGTTGCAGAAGAACGAGACATCTTACTAAGGCATGCCCTGGTACATGTCCTATTTGTCTTTGTTGTAAAGATGTGGGTCATGAGGTTTTAGATTGTCCAAGAATGATTTCTAAAGTTGAAAAGATGAACATGAGACAAGAAAACCATGTAGAAAGTCAAGAAGCTAAGGATATGATAAAGAACCAGAAAGAATCAGAGACTATATTATTAAATATGAAAGAAACATTGAATGATCATAGAGATGACAGTTTATCGAAGATCTTGAAAGAAAAAAAGAAAATCGAGACAAGAATAGGAGACTTCGACATAGACTGTGTTCTGTATGAGGAAACATGGATGAATATTATGACAGAAAGAACTTGGGAAATTTTGGGAAAGCCTGTTATGGTTCCTTCATTAGGAGGGATAGGCTTGTTTAGAGGAGATATGATAACCCTATGTGGAAGACTTACTCATGTACCTATGAGTGCTCATGGAACATCGACATAAGAAGAATTTGAGGTCATTAAGGTTTTTGAGAACAACACTCCTTTTCCACTCTTGTTAGGTAAGACTTGGATTGAGAAAGATCATATCAGAAGGAAAGAAAAGGAAGAAGCTATAAAAAAGAAAAAGAAAGAATTAAGGGATTTCATGGCTAGGAGAATAGAACGCTTAATAGAAGAACATGAGGAAAAGTCGAAGAAACCGAGAACCAGAGACCTATCTATCGAAGTTGAAAGAATGCAAGAAGACTTAAAGAACCTATCCACGCAAGAGAGCAGAGAACCTACTCCAGAAATAGTAAAAGAAGAAGTATTACCTTGGAACCCTATGAAAGACCTTCAGCAGCGCGGAGTTACTATGCTAAGAAAATATAAGAACAAGAATGGAAAAATGAATCCAGAGATGTAGATCATAGGAAAGAAAGAAATAAAGCTCAGTAAGAAGAAAGAAAAGTTAGAAAAAATGTAGGAGGTTCTAGAGAGGACTTCGCAGAAGGAAGGCTCACAGAATTTGAACCTCGCCGGGATAATAGAACAGTGCAGACTGGCACTTCTCCATGGAGAAGCAATATGACCGTTGGAGACATCCCAACCATTAGAACAACACTCCGGAATGACTAGAAACACAGTTATTGTTAGAAAGGTCACCCTTGGACCGTTGGGACTGCGCCATAACAGTTGGAATAGTATTGATTGAGGCAATCCTACCCATTGGAGGAGTCCATTATTCCGTTGTCTATTTAGTCTGTCGCATGTCCCACCAAGGACACTTTTTTAAATTGTGATTATACATAGATAGCTGATTGCTATTTCATTGTGCGTATTGATACCTCGCCACCTGTGTTACTTACCTTGAGTGTTTGTTCGCCTACCCGAGATATATGATTACGAGTGTGTATGTCGAACGAATTTAGTGTAGTAGAACATTTCGTAAAAGAGATTCTAATTGAAATTATGGATGAGAAGGTCATGTCCGCAAGAGTACAGGCCTCATCGAAGCGAGGATTAGAAGCATCCTCGTCGATTGCACAACGATCTAGGCCATCCCGAACCGCGAAAGAGAAATGAAGCAAGCATCGTGATGACCTTGCAAATGTGAAGCTCATTCTGTTAGTATTGCTCGACTATATCCCACCTCTGGTCGGTGTGGTTAGTTGTGATAGCATCCCGAGGTACTTTGACTATACATTGATCACTACGTACCTCCTAAAGGGGATTCACGCAGTTGGACTACAACTCAGACTGATCCCTCTTCTTAAGATCAATGATTCCAGCTTAGGAGATTTTATAGAAAGATTTGCCTCACCATTGCTATATTGCACAGAAGGCCTTTTCCATTTCCCTATGCAGACTCATCATCCCTTTTTGATGAATCCAGAGCCAAAAATACACATTTTTCCACATATATGCTCCCTATATTCTATGCAAGATGTGTATACGCTAGTTGCTCCACTACATCCCGTGTACATCGGGATTTGTGCCAGAAAATACAAAACTGGAGTTGGGCTTCCATGTCACTATAGAAGATCTCTGATCTTTGGCCTTCCATATATTGGAAACGTTCTGACTCAGCCCTTCAGTTGCATTCTAAAGGCTATAAGAGCACAATTTCGAGCTATGGAAAAGAAGGAGAAAACATTCAACTTTGAGAGCAAAGTTACTCTGGAGAAATTACTTCATATTGAGCCTGCATCCCTTTGTCCCTCAAGTCTGAACATAGTGTTTAGCCCCCAATATCTTTCCCTATTGTTGAGAGTATCTCATTGCCTCTTTCCTATGAGCTTGCCTTTGGTGGAGGATTGAAGTGGTGGAGACCCAATTGGAAGGAACCTGGTTTCTTGGTTTTGAATCGTGCCAACATAGAAGTCTATAATGTTGTCACTTCTGTTGATCAATTATTAATAGAAATACTAATTTCTTGTCCTATTGGTATCGTGAAAATATATGATTATTATCCATGGGCATGTTTGTAATGTTTATTAATGGATTATGTTATATGATGTGCTAACCCCTTTTATATCATCACTATATACTTGATCTACTTGTTTGTTGAAGACTGGTTGCAGGTATAAAGCTTTGGGTCAAAGTGCTCAATGGTGGAACATCATCAAACGTTGGATCGAGGTAGGCCTCTTTCTTATCTTGCACATTAGTTTGTATAGCATATGTTGGAATTGAGTTGATTTCTACAGTCATACCTATATGTTGTGGTTTACCCTTGGCCATAGAGAGTTTTTCCCTCGTAACAGGAGACCGAAAGAATTATGGAATGCTTGTGCCACATAAGTATTTGAGAAAGACAGCGGGGAAGAAGTCGAACATCATCCCCCAACCATGAACCATGGACATCGCGAGGTCCACCATCCTCAATGTAATGAAGCTACCCCATTTTGGTCGACACTAGGAGGTTAACGCGTGCGTTAAGCTCCTTCTGTCGTGCTACCATGGAGGTTACTTATGGTTAGACAGGCTCATGACTGTGGATCCGGTGCTGATCCACATGATCACAGGACTAAACATGCAGGGGTCGGACCCTAAGAAATTCTACCCAGGGAAGGCTGCAGATCGCACCCTGGCGTAGCGAATAAAATACACCTATGGCGATGTAGAGAAGCGGAAGTAGGGCTACAAGGTAGCCTCCATACAGAATGGCACAGTGCACCTAGATTTTCAGTTGATAATAGGAAAGATCGTCAGAAAAAATAGACCAACGCAAGTCACGGGGTTCATCGTCGACCTCGCAAGAAAATGCGTTGAAGGCATGCAGATGAACTGGGTGAGCTACCTCATCAACCAGTTGGAGAAAGATTGTCGCAAAGCACAAGACCTGGGCTACGAGTTTCACTTCAATTGGTTATTGATTCTCGTTTCCTTTTTCGCATGGGAGATGTCAGAAGGAGCAACCTTCCCTGAAGTTGAGCCATCCGAACCACTAGCCGCAAATTTCACTACCTTGTGGTATTCGAGTGACATGGCAAAGCAATGGTAGTCCAATGCGGTGTTCCACACGTATTAAGTGTAGCTGAAGAAGGCCATTGAATTCTTCCCTTGCATGACTTCAGATACGCTCCATTGATTCAAGCCAATAGTGAAGTTTTTCATAGATAGGCACTTCATTTACATCACTGCGCACGGGGACAAACACAAGGAAGTTATTCAATCTTATTACAAACTCATCGAAGAAGATATGGAGGAAATCACCAAGGAATGGCCTGCATAATTCCTTGTACCAATTGAACAGACAGAACTCTCCGACCCCGATATCATCATAAGTCCTGTAGTCACCCGAGAAGAATATGATGGACCGAGCAGTGCAAGAAAGAAGAAAAAGAAGGAAGAGGTGCAGGAAATAAACAACGCATCAAAGGAAACTACAGATGATTCAACAAGCAGAGGAGGAGATGACGAAGTAAACCAAGATGAGGAAGGATAAGAATATAAGAAGAAAAAGGGAGAAGTGACACCACCTAAATATCCCCTTACATAGGCCGAGACTTCCAAGAAAAGAAAGGTTTTTTCGTAGAAACCCTTAGCTAGAAAGAAGAGTTGCGCGAACAGACCTAAGTCGCAGAACATACTCATGGTTGATGACATCGAACTCATCATCACAGCTGTATCATACACCTCAGAGGACATTCTGTAGAGAAATGAATCCAAACAGGAGACAATGTATGATAGGATTAAGGCAGAGCTCAAAGGGGTAAATAAATCTCTCTATTCAAGCCATGCAGTATATATTGCATCATTGTCATCAGGGGGTATAGAAGTAGAAGACGATCCTGCCCAACTATGGAGATTAGTAGATGTGACATATGCCCACCTTCGTCGAGTACAGGAGGAAAAAGATCAGGCCACAGAGGCCTTGAAGAAATCAAAAGAGGAGGCCCTAGAGCAAAGTCGGGTTGCGAAGTGAGAGAAAGACAACCTCCACGTGAAGTTTGAAAAAGACAGAGAGCAGATCTAGTGAGAGAAAGATCAGTTTCTCACAGAGCAGATTGGAGTTAGAGAAGAAGTCACTAGAGCACTTCGCTCCGTGCCAGGATTAACACTGATGGAAGAGGAGACAACTGAGATCCAAGTGGGGAAGCTCGCTAAATCCATTCAGCAGCTCCAAGCAAGAGTAGCAGAACTGGAATTGCAAATAGTGCCAAGCACTCCATAGGAAGTGCGAGACCAGAGGGAAGAAACTATCAGGGGAGTAGTAGAAGGAATCAAGGCATTGGCCTTAAAATGAAAACAAATAAGTAACCGAAGTGCACTGAACTATGAGTGCCTTGCAGAGGACCCAGAACTGAGAACATTAGAAGAACAACTCCAGGAGGTAAAGCAACAAGAATTGATAGTGCAAGCGTAGCTAAAACTACTTTCAGCAGCTGAGAAGATGAAAAGGTCACAAGAACAACATGCAATTCAACAAAATATCAATTCCATCTAGAGTCAAATCATGGAAGTGACCTAGAGACTCCAACCGGTGCAGGATGAAGCCTTCACACTTTTTGAAGAGATTGAGGGACAAGGTGCATAGCTGGAACAGGTGGTAACCACAGTAGAACAACACTTGGAAAGACCTATCACTGAGACAGTCATTCAGAAGTTCGTCGAGCAAGAGGCTCTGACAAAGAAGCAAGTCGAGGAAGTTCAAGCCAAGATCGAGACCTTTGAAGCAAGATTGTTCAGATCGGAGTGACTTGGGATGATTCACAAGTGAGTGTTGGGGGCATGTTGGCCCTCGATCAAGTTTTGTGGAAACTTGGTCGTGTTGAGCACTTTTGGGACTTTGACATGCTAGTCGAAGACGGAGTGCCCAGACGAAGCAGAGATCGCAGGATCTCGCCCTATTTTGCAGACTTTTTGGGTTTTGGGTTTATTTAATGGGTATGGGATGTCGGCCCATGGGTTTACCCATGCTTAGGCCTATTTTTTAATGTATAAATAGATAGCTAAGTTATGTAAGAAGTATTTCTTATTGGCTTTGTGCAAGAACCTTTGAAGGTTTCTAAGTGTAATTTCTTTGTGCATACTGTTGAGACTTGCAGAGCTAAGTGCAAGTGTTTTGTAAGAGGATTTGTGTGTCGACTGTGTATTGCTTTGTGCTGTGACATACTCAGGGAAGGAGAATCTAGCAAGGTGCACGCAGATCTCATGTCCTACATAGAGTTGGCTCTGAGGCTCTGTGCATGTAATAAGATTGGAAGAAACTAATAAAGAAGAAGAAGAGTTGGTGGACGTAGCCCCACACTGGGGTGAACCATGTATATCCTGTGTTGCTCTTCTTTGTGTGATGTATTGATATTGTTCATATGTTTACTTGCTTAGTGTGTTGATATTGATGAATGATAGATAGATATGTTACTTCTATGTGCTAGGTATATGATTAAATGTTAGATCTAAGTTAATGCTATGTGCTAAATGACTGTAAGTATATGATCTGGGTTGTTACTGCATTGTTCTTTATTTAGAGTGTATCCTGTGATATGAACAAGGGTTAATGAATAATGAAGGTTATTGGCTAAGTGTTGTGTTAAGGTATTGCGATCACATATTTGTGTCCTCTCTAGGTTGTAGACACTTGAGTCTTGCAACTCCCCCTGCCTCTACCTCCGATGAGACTTCATCTACTTCACAGGTGTTGCCGAAAGGGCTGGTAGTTAGGGTTTTTTTGGTGCGCTTTTGAAGCATTGAACCCTGGGTATGCCCCTATGCCAACAGGCACTATAGCAGTTAGGCGGCCAATTGGTTTATCTATGGAGGGATTTAGGAAATCTAGGCCGATCCATATACAAGTTTTGTCTAATGCGCTACCACTCGAAGGGGTACCAACAGGGGTTACAAGGGTGGCCAAGAGATGTGCGCTTAAGTACTAATTTTATTTCCTACGTGTATGAATCCCCGACTGTGGATTTATGCATGTAACGATAGATCTATATGTCGTAAAGACGTCGGAATACATCTCTACCCTGAAAAGAATTAACCCGCAATTTTCTGCCGAGGAAGGTGCTCTGATACCACTTGTAATATTCCAGATATAAAAGTATGTAGAACATAAATAAATAACTGGAAATGGCATATGAACAACAATATAACCAGAAAAACACCACAATAATACCAAAATGATACCAGAATAACAACATAAAGAGCACTTTGATTACTAAGAGCAATGTTCACTTGCCTCTTCGAGGGGGAAACCTCCAGCAGAGCAGAGCTCTATTACAATAATATCCAAGAAAAAAGTTCTCATACCCTCGACTCCTATTTATACTAAATATGTCTATCAAAAGAACCATCTAGAGAAAGATCCTTCTAGAAGCGGAAGCTTCTATTAGGTCTTCTTACATTGGACTTATTCTTCCTTATTGCTAGGCCTTATTAATATTGGCCTTTATTACATCGGAATATATTATTCTACCTACGTGAGGGGTTAGGTCCCTAAAAAAAACATGCCCAAACTAATATAAAAAAAACAAAGAAAAAGGAGATCGGGTAACTATACCTCTAATCCTACGTCTGGTGATGACCTCCTTGTGCTTGGAAGTTCCACTGACTCCATGCCTCCTCCCAGGAATGACCTGCATCCAAATATTGACAAACAGAGAACTACAAACATGCTATTCCATATATAAGTTAGGGTTAGATGTTAGAATTTCAAGCATAAATCGATAAAAGTATTCAAGACACCATCATTTGGGATAAGAAAATGCAATTCTTTTATTAATAACACAAAGATTATACCTTTACAATTTAATTCGGCCACCATTTCACGAACCTAGTCTAGGATCCTCTTCACCAAGATCCAAGTGCACCTTGTATGAAATTCTCCTCTCAACCTTCTGATCTCTTCTATGGAAGTGAATGGGTTAAATGGAGGAAGAAGGGGCTAATGAAAGAATGTTGAGGCAATTTCTCACAAAAGGCAAAAATATCTTGGGCAAGGAGGGGAAGTGAAATCGAGTAGAGTTTCATTGTTCTTATGCTTAGATATGAAATGAGACCCCAAGACCTCCTTTTATATGAAAAAAGGATGGTTATTGGGTTGGGTGATGGGCTATAACAGGTGGATTAGTTGGGAAACTACCAATAGCCCATCAATTTCAACAAATTCCTTGCAAGTTTTTATTTTTTGCATCTTTTGCAAGTATACGTGGGTTGTATTGGTGCAGCATGTGTATGTACGCGATTTGTAGTGGTGCATAAAGAATATGTACACATGCAATAATGGTGCAGGGTGTGTATATCTTCTAAAAATTGGTTTTTTAAGAAGAGCTACTCATCAGTGCTTTGGCAAAAAATGCAAGTAAGAGGGACAAGGCCATGTATGCATGTATAGATCAATTTAGGGTTATAAATCTCATTTTCTAGGTTTCTTTGGAGGCACTTTATGAACTTTCTCTTCTACTTTTGTCTAATCCTCTTCATCTTCCCCTTCTACTTCTTCTTCATCTTCTACTTCTTCTTCGTAAAGTTGTTCCATTGATTCATTTTCTTCTTCCTTTAATTCTCGTCCACTTGTTTCATCAATTGTTACATTTATGCTTTCCACAACTTTGTTCAACCTCAGATTGTAACACATGCATGTTTTTCTTGTACTTGAGTAACCAACAAGTACTCCTTTTTCCACACGAGAGTCCAACTTTCCCATTCTTCCATCTTCTCTTTTGATGTAACATTTGCTTCCAAATACTTTGAAGTGCTTCACATTTTCTAGTCTTCCTTTACATAGCTCATAGGGAGTTTTGTCATTGTTGTTTCTGAGAATTACTATGTTTTGAATGTGAACTATTGTATGCACTACATGTGTCCAAAAATTATATATTAATTTGGAATCCATTAGCATTGTTCGAGCCATTTCCTGTGTAAATATCATCCATTATGATAATGTTTCTTTGTCTCTGAACCACTCTCTAAACCAATCTATGAATCCATGCTCTCGTCCACTGTCATATATATGTCCATACTTGCTAAGTTTTCTTACGAATCCATCTCTATCCATACTGTCCAAGACTCTACTATAGAATTGTCCATAATGATGACCCATTTATCACTATACTATCATGAAGTCTTCACTTCTACAACTGATTGTACTTATGCTAACTGACTTCTCTGTATCTGTCTTCTCAAACTCTACAAGTTGCTCGAAGGATGGTTCTTTGGTCTGTCACAACTATCGCATAGACTCCCCCTGTAGATTCATCATCTCTCTGAGCTCTGACTTCTTTCTTTATTTTTGTGGATTCATCTTTCACTACAATGCCTGAAAGTACAATCTCTTGAACCTGTTCCTCATTTACCTCTCCTTCTTTTCTTTCATTTATTTTCCAAACCTTTCTATATCTAAAAAAATTCTTTTTCTCTGTAGAATTTTCTTCATCTTGTTTTATTTCCAATCTTGCGATCTCTGGGACCTGGTCTTTGTTCACTTGTTCTTAGTGTTTTCTTATCCATACTTTCTTATATCTACTATCAATGTTCTCTTTCATGGAAGTATTGATCATTTTTCTACAATCACTAGCTATGTGTCCATAGTTATGACATTTGTAACATTCAATGTTATGTGGGGACACAAAGGCATTTCTTGCTTGAACATTTCTTTTATAATCCCTACAATTTGCAACCTTATGTTCAAAATTAGTACAATAAAAACAATGACCATAAAATAAATTTTCATACCTGGGAGTGAATGATCTTGTTTTTGGTGTAGTCCTTCTGAATTTCTTCCTTGACTAATCATGATCATGATTGAAGCTTCTTTGTGGCTTGAACATGGATGGTATTCTTGAATATGTGTCTTCAATAGTTTTATTAGATTATGGTTGACCATGATTCCTTCCTTTGAGTACTTCTGCATAACTCTTTCTATTTTCTTCATGCTTCTTTTCTAGCAACCTAGAGTGTGTCTCTTCATTCTCTATGACTAATGTGGATGTTTTTGTCTCTTCAATGTTCTTGTTGAGCTTGACTATTTTACTTCTCAATGTGACAACTTCTTCTTCAAGCTTCTCAACCTCTTCTTCTTTCTTCATTATCTGAGAGTTCATGAATTCTTCTGTTCTTTTCACTTCTTCAAGATATATTTTTAATGTGATTATTTCTTCTTCAAGTCCTTTATCTTCTTGACCAAACTCCGCCTCAAGCTGGCTTAGATCATTAGTTCTTTCCTTAAGATGATCTGTCAATATCTTCTCTCTCATTTCTGCTTCTTCCATCTGTGTTGCTATGTTGACTTCCAAATATTGTTTTTGATATTCAAGATTTCCTTAGATCTTTCTAGATTCTTCTAGCTGAGTTCTTAAGTTCTTAATGACCTATTGGGATTCTTCAAAAATGTGAAAACTTTCCTTTTGTTTCATCAATTCTTTCTTGAGTGACTTATTTTCTTCTCTTAGTTCATATAAATAACTAATCAATTATGCTTCATAATTTTCTTCCTTGTCAATTAGTTTTTTTGTCTCATTTCCTTCATGTCATTCTATTTCAAGATGTCCTATTTTTCACAATTAAAGCAAAACAACATACCTCTAGTGATTATGTACTCTTAATCTTCTGAATTTGTTTGACATGGTGAACATAATTCTTCTTTATCTGTATCTGCATCTTCTTTGGCATTTTCTGAATCTGTGATGGGTGAAGAATATATGTCATGTAACTTATCCCAAAGTTCTTTGGCTGATGAACATTTACCAACTTTTTCTCTTACCAAATTAGGTAATCCTTCTCAGATGAAATCCATTTCTATTTTTTTATTCTTCTTCAATTCCTTCTTGGGTGCAGTCTTTTCCCTTTTGAACTATCATATCCTGTAACAACTGATAGCCAAATATAATGCCCTTGTTCCTATAGAAATACTTTCTTCCTTATGCTCCACATATCATACTTTAAACCATTTTGACCATTAAACATTGGTACTCCATTCTCAGAATTATCCATGATCTCCTTCCAGTGGTTAAATTGTTTCCTGAAGGAACCTGTTTTGATCCCAATTGTTGGATTACTAAGAGGGGGGGTGAATCAGTAATAGAGTAATTTAATCATTTTTCACCATAAAATGCAAGTGTTATATCAATGTAGCATTATCATCCAACAGTTTCAGATTAAATAAACAATGAACGAATGAGAAATCATACACATACACAGTACACCAGTTTTTACGTGGAAACCCAAAGCGGGAGAAAAAAACATAATGCTTTTTCTTAAATGTCTTTAAGAATTACACTCATTGGAAGAACCAACTTCTTTTGTTTTCCAGTTTCAATTGGAAGGAGGCTCCAACCCCCTAGTTTCTCAGGCTACAACCTAAGGGAAGCTCCAACTCCCCAATTCTATGGCTACAACCAAAAGGAGGTTCCAACCCCCTAGTTTCTCAGGCTACAACCTGAAGGAAGCTCCAACTCCCCAATTCTCTCGATACAACCAGAATGAGGATCCAACCCCCTATGTTCTCTGGCTACAACCGGAAGGTGGCTACAATCGCTTGTCCTTGCCCCGTCCAACCACCCTGAAATAAAAGTAGAATGATGGAACCACTATCACACTATCACTGTGATATATACTGCTGTAAACTTGTACCAATCAACCTTTAATCAACCTGTACCATAAAAAAAAATGCATCAACCATGCACCAACCTGTACCAAACAACTTGTAATCAACATGTACCATAAACAAGTGCATCAACCATGCACCAACCTGTACCTCAACCTGTAATCATCATGTACCATAAATAAGTGCATAAACCATGCACCAAACTGTACCTCAACCTCAACCAAAATCCCTCATCAATCTAATCATCCAAATCTGATTTGTAACTCTATAATAGACCTGGTGTATATGATCACATACCTTGTTGAATTCTAGCTTATTCTAGAGATCGAACTTGTAGAGAATTCCCTGCATGGATTTTTTTTTTACAGATCTAAGAATGGTACACAACATACTACGGAATATACTCTAACCAATACATTTGGTCTTACTAAATTTGGATCTGTTATGAAGAATTTATGACGTTTTTACCCGAAACACCTGTTTTGAACTAGTTTCAGGACTAGACACAAAACCTATTTTCCACAGAGTGTAACTCCAAAAATACAACGACCCACGAGATGAAATTGTTATCACAACTAATTAGATATGTTTCCTCAATGACCTGCCAATTTCATGGTCTGAATCATTCTAGAAAAAATGTTATTACGAAAATGTTGAGATGACCTGTAAATAACATACCTTAGAAAGCATCATCAAAAGAATTTATCCTCCCTTGAATTTCGGTCTTCTTTACTTCACCTTCCCTCTAAAATTCGGCTTATATATCCTTTGGTTACCTCAGTCACTTGTATATATTCAATATTGTCAAGTGTTTTTAAAATGAGAGAGCCTTGCCTCTTATTTATACTTTCATGTAGCTTCCTCGAGGGGTTACCTTTTAACCATCTTAACCCACTTTCCTTATTTTAGGGTTAACCCACTTCTAACCACTTGTCCACTTAATAATTTCTCCATTAAATTTATTATTTAAATAATTTCTTTTGTATCCACTTTGACTTATAGTACACTCATCACTTCACTTTATTATTTACCTTCTAAAAACTCTTAAAACACTTTCCTTATTTTAGGGCTAACCCACTTCTAACCTCTTGCCCACTTAGTAATTTCTCCATTAACTTTATTATTTAAATAATTTATTTTGTATGTTGTATCTTTATCTACTTTCATCAAAAGAACCCTTTTTACACAGGATTTTTGTGAGTTCAGATTAAAACTCATAATTTGTATATTTTGTTCATAAGTTAGCTAAACGGACCTATTGTGTAAATATTATTTAAATAAGTTGTATATATACATATGTACATACATATATTAGTAATCAATAATAAGTGATTTATTTTGTTTCTTTCATTTTATTTATTTGTTTCTTTTAGGATTTTAGATTGGCCAACGGAGCCATTAAACCCGTTAGAGTGATTATGGTGATTATGGTGGTGGATGCAATGGTGTCCAGTTTGGGGTCATCAGTGATGTGAATCACCGTCTGCACATCTTGGGTGGAAACTCTAGTATGAGGTAAAGCGGATGATATTGGTTGCAGATTCAACCACTTAACAGGGGAAAACCCTATCCAAGGATTTTTTGGGTGTGACATCTCTTATGAAAGCAACAACAAGGATGTCATTGAAATCCTTACCTGAGAGGACAGCCTGGTCTAGAAGCTACGGAAACACTAACAATGTTCTCTTCTTGAGCTCCAGAGGTATCTCGTTGTTGGTTGGTTTATCTAAGTTATACCTCTAACATGATTGACCCAAGTTCGGGTCTACTAGGGATCCAACAAAGCCTCTAAAACTATCGGCCCTCCTGGTAACCCATAAGGCAATGCAATACACAGAGTGAACTGCGCAGTCTCACCCGAGATAGTCTTAATGGGTGACTGCAATACTCAAGTGCTTGTAGTCCAGGATTGAATTGAGATCTGTGAAGTGTGCACGGATAGTTCTATTTAATTATTAATAAATATACTATCATTCTCATTCATGCATGTAATGTAAGAGGATTCATTAATTCATCCATACATCATTCTAACATATATTCATAGACAGTAAGAGAGATACAAGTAGTCAATCACATAACACAGGTTTTACCGTGGTTCACCCCCTCCTAGGCTACGTCCACAAAGATCTAGCTCTCAAGCTCTTCTATTATGGTAGTTCCAAAACTACAACGCCGCACTCTTTACAACTCGTTCTTAGTGGGGTCAAGATCTATTATGAGGCAAACTATATCACACCAAGCTCCTTATCCTATGATCTAACCCTCAAGATCTACCCTTCCGACCCTCTACAACTCAATCGCTTACAAAATTGGGTCATATGACAAAAGTATTAAAACCTAGTTACTCCTTCTCGTGCGAGTAACGCTCTATCAAAACATGACTCTCCCTCTAAAAGCATTCTTTCATAATAAACAACTCCTCCCTACCTAGACCTCCTAGGTATATATTTATATCTGTTGCTGGCTCATTAGCTATTACAATGTATTACAAAAACCCTAACCCTAGCGTCGTTAGGTCTTCCATGCATGCATGCATGCTACTCTTCCTTCCAGCTGTCACTTTCCTCGTGCATGCCTTTCTTCCCAAAATAGTCTCTCTTTCTTATTCGACTTGCTTCCAATAGGCCCCAACACTGACATGTGGTTTCTTAAATAAATATTTTTTTTTTCACCATGATCATAAATTATCTAAGTTTAAATTTATTACATTTTCATTCTCAACTATAAATATATGTCTTAAAAAACATTTACCTACTAATAAATATTTTTTAATCATCATCATAAATTATAGTTTAGTGTTAAATTTTCATTTTAAATTATAAATCTAAGTCATAAAATAAATGTTTGTTAATGAGAGTAGAGAGTAACTAGAAGTGTTTTTATTAATCCTTGACCAATTGAACTTTTAATATAAATATTTTATCAATCTGGAATCATTTTTTAAATACTAGATGCTTGAACAATTGTAAAAGTGTAGATACGTCATTCAATCAGTCTGTCATTAGTTTAGGTACATACCATATTGATTCATTCAAGTTGAACACACAATTGCATAAGATAAGGAGCATCTCTAGTATCCCCGTTCTCTAGTTAAAATTGGTCTCAAATTTGATAGGAATTATGTAGAAAGTTAGAGTTTCACTTTTCTATTAAAAACTTTGTTCATGGGTTTTGACCAATTTTAAGAAAAGTTATATTATCGGATTTAATAAAAAAAAAAACAGGAGAAAAAAAAAATTTAACTTGTTGGAAAAAATACCCTCACTAAATGGGGTGATTTGAATACCCATATACAAAGCCACAAACAAAATTCAAAAATGGGAACCATATCATTTTTATGTGTTCTATCATTTTCTTTAATAAAGTTGTTGAAAGTAATCTGTGTATATAATGTTTTATTATTTTCTTTAATAAAACGATTTTAATATTGTTTACATATTACTTTGTATATAACGGTTTAATATATGTATCATAATTAGTATTTTGTTTTAAGTGTGTTTATTAGTTTATTTATTTATTATTATTTTATAATTTTTAAAGCATTTTTATATAAATATTAAATAATTTGTAGAAAAATGTTATTTTTAGAAGGAATATTTAACATTTTAAATCTAAAAAAATCTAAAAAATAACATGAATTAAATTTATTTTTACTACTTACTATTATTTTTATTTTTATTTTTATTTTTAAATATATAATTTAAATTTTATTTTGGTCAGGATTAATATATGAGGTTGATTTACAATATTTGAGAGGAGGTTGATTTATTTTATTTCGTTTATTGTAAATAGTGGGAATACATTATTAAAAGCTTCTTGATTATACCGTTGGTCATTTTATGTTTTGGAAAAGATTCATAGTGATCATAGTTGGTATAGTTGTGCACATCTCAAACTAATTGTTATATTTCTTGCGAAAATGAAATTTTATTCTTTTAAGAAAGAAAATTAATAATTCCCCTTATCAAATCAAGTTGGCATGCATACATTAGTCTACACTTTCCTTTATGTCATATTATATTGGAATATATAATACCAACTTGTAAAAAAAGTTGTAAGGAAACACAAAATAACTCAATAATGCGTAGTTTTATAGTGAGGGTGGGGGTGACCACATTCACCTACATTTGCTTTTTTGTCACATCATATTCAAATATATAATACCATTTCTCATAAAGAAAAAACAAATTTGTAAGGAAACACAAAGTAAGTCAATAATGCACAGTGGCCATTATCGTGGTGGATCACATGAGGATGGGGTTTCCCACATTCACTTACATTTTCGTTATCATACAAAATTAGAATAGAAAATAACAAGTTAGAAAGAAAAACATATTTGTAAAGAAGCATAAAGTAATTCAATAATACACTCTATGACATGAAATGTGGGTCACATGAGCGTGGGGTGTGCCCACATTCACCTACATTTTCCTGTCATATCATACTACAATATATAATACCAACTTGCAAATAAAATTAGATTTTTAAGGAAGCGCAAAGTAATTCAATAATGTTCCTTTCCACTTAAGAGGTGGGAACCCCTCAAGGTGGGTCACATGCGGGTAGGGGGTGTCCACATTCACATAGATTTTCCTTTATGCAATATCATATTGAAATATGACATACCAATTTGCAGATGAAAACAAGTTTGTAAAGAAGCACAAAGTAAGTCAATA
>JZKD02S1672760.1:1765180-1778066 GCA_000966675.3 Picea glauca
CCATGGAAGCTATATTATTAAGCTTCCTATGGCCACTTTCAACAATGTGCATGACAATTTTAACTCTATACCCATCCATTGAACATCCCCTTTCCAAATTCCATGCACATTTCACCTATAATTTGGGAATTTTCACTCTGAATTTCACCATTTTCCACAAATTTGACAAAGACTAATGCTCTACAACAACGAATTTGTTAAATCCACACTAGTCTTCAGACCATACAAGTTCAGTGTTGAACCAAAATATCTTATTCCAATTTGTAACATCCCTAGATACTCATTGAAGCATGCTACCACAAAATATTTTCTCTGATACCATTATGTAACATACCCAACTGCCTGGTTAGGCTACGTTACTATGAAATTGACTTTCATTGAACTCAATTACAGAAATATAAACAACATGAGATACACACTCATGCAAATATCATTAATAATTAAACTCATGAATGCAATAGATTTAAACATGCACATCAACAATTAACGCACACAACAACATTCATATATATACAATATAGAGTAAATGCAACATCCAATCATATCGTTAAAACTATAAATGACATGGTGATTAAAACACTTTTTTTTTTTTAATTATTTACAAGAACAGTTGTAGACAAAGGACATTCCACCTAACCTTAGACTTTGTTGCTCCAATTCTCTTAGTAGAAATTCACCCCCGAGTTGGGGCTATGAATCCATAAGGACATACAAGTTCCTATTGGTGTCTATAGTCCGTTGTAACAACTCAAATACACACTAAAACACAATGATATGACTTCTACAACCATTTCAACCACCCAAATTTATTCCCCATTAGTATGCACAACGTAAGAGATGAGATTTCCTTCTCTACACTGCAATCCCTCATACAATCCCCATCCCCTACAGGGCTCCAGCACAGATTGGCTAGGAATCTCTGTATTGGGGGCTCCAGAAAATCTAGCTGCAACAAGAGTGCTCACACAATAAGCTCACTTTCTCTTGGGTAAATTTTCTAAATAGAAAATCACTCACAGACATGACAACATCATTATCAACATAAATTCTAGCTTCAACAAGCTATCTTCAATAACCACTATGGCTAGCCACTCCTTCCCAACACTTAGCTCTGGTTTTTCTCCCCTCTTGCTAACTGTAAAACTACTATTTTTCCTACTCAAATTTCCTCTTTTTCCATGCTTACTTGACTCTTATTTTTCCCCCAAAGGTGATTACACTGTAGCTTTGTTATCATAACTACGTGGGATGACTTCCTCACTCAACGTCTCACATGAATTCAATGATTTGAGTGCTTAATAGGTCAAAGGAATAAATGGATAAATAACAAACTGATTAATGAAGATGGTTTAAGACTCAAGGCATATGAAAAGTCCTCAAAACCCCCACTAAGCCCCTCTCTTTTGTGGAATCATAGCCCCCCATTACTTTGTTCCTTACTCATCTACAGTTGACAGTGTATTTCATTTTATTATTTTCAATGTACAATGTTTACATTTTACATCACTTGGCCCGCGACCATTCATAATACTTAAAAATATATAATGGTGCATTAGGGATCAAAACTGGGGTGTTACATATCATAATAAACCATGTGAAATTTGTCCACAAGTTGATTGTCTCATAATAGTTGTGCTTATATTCCTAATCCATTCCCTACATTCTCATTTGATATTCCAAGATTTTGAGATTGAAAATGTGGCAACCGACACACTTATAGAGGCATCACACTGCCCCTTCCTTGTACAACATATAAACCACCCATGCCACTAAAGATCAATGAGATTATAAGATATAGTGCAATTTGGTTTCAAATAGAGCAATGTTATATCAGGTTGGTTCTTGGAGTTTTACGACCCTTTATGAATTTGTTGAAGTACCTCATAGTTTCAAAATTCTAGTATCTTGATACAACTTGTTGTCCTTTTCCATCAAGTTAATAGGGGTTATTCCTTATTCTAGAAAAAACACCTCAGAATAACTCAACACAAACATGGGTTAAGAGAGTTTGCAATGCACTCCTTTTCAAAACAAGAATTGGTATATATGAGATGGAGTTTTGGGATTTTTAGTATACACTAATAATGCCCCATTATTGGAGATATTGAAAACCCACCTAGGATTTATTTTTCTATGTTCATTAGTCTATGTTGAGGCCACCTTTTGGTTAGAGATATTCTCCCCTAGATGAGAAAATTCTCCCCTAGACAAGGGCATTACCTCCTATTCACTCATTACTTAGTTGTACTTCAGTTAGAATAGTGGAGTCAAGTCTTGCATGGAAACCTTGGAATCATCACCAGGTATTGCAAACTCACCTTGGAATCATCACTAGGAGGGTGCACTTCACATTCATGAGGCTAGAAGAGTGATACACATGTGAATGCATGAGGTTCTCTCCACTCCACTTATGTGAACTAGTTAATGGATGACTGCATGGCCAGTTAACTGGGACTAGGTGGTAGTTCACTCAGGTTTCTCTCAGTGTATGTTCACATCTCTCTACACCATTACTATAGTGAGTTAGTTCACTCAACTATGGCGCATTAGTTAATCCATAGAGAGTATATCAAATGTAATTTTTCATTCACTCATTGTGTGGAATACAATTCTTTAATTTTTTCTCTCAAGTTATTCTCTTCTCTCAACGTTGCAATTTTTGTGTTCATTGTTGATAGCTAGATTTTATATCCAGGTTTCATGACAATTTCACATAGTATCAGAGTCCACATGTGTTAGGATAAGGCGCACAAACTATCTATTACAGGTACAAAATATTGAAGCAACCACAAAGAAAGGAATTTACGCCATCAACAATTCTTACGCCACACAATTACTTCAATTGGAAGCCAAAGATTTTACTTCAACTCAAAAAGTAGAGGCTTATATTGAATAACCATGGCCACAAAAACTGAACCCAAATATGCCATTGAGAAAACTAAATATTTCAATTGCATGGACAAATCCTTCGGTCTCCTTTACTTATCTATCTCTCCTGAGTTATTGTTCCATCATGAATCATCCACAACACCAAATGATGTTTGGAATACTCTATAGGGACTCTTCAGAAAACATGATGATATGTGTGGCCATACTCTCGAGAATGAGTTAAACTCATTAGATCCAAGCAATTTCGAGAACATCCAAGACTTCTTCATGAGGTTCAAAGCATTGTTGCTTCAACTCAAAGGATGCGAATTGATAAATCAAAGAAATAAAAATAGTTGATTCTTGCTATTCTATCAAAGTTACGTCTAGAGTATGCCATATTTGTCTCCATGTATCATACAGTAAGGATTACATCAAGTGCAAGTTGGAAAATTCCCACATTGGACACATTCATTGAGTCCCTGATACATGAACAAGAGAAGCTCATAAGGACGGGAACACTCAAAAATTCAAAACCCATGCACTTTCTATACATGAAAGTGGCAAGAACAACTCTGAATCCAAACAGAAATCAAAGGGAAAGAAGGATTCTAATCAAGGAAAGGGAGGCAACTTGAAACCCTCTAATGAATCTTCTAGCTCAAGGTAGGAATGGGGAAAAAAGGGAAATCAAAGTGTGGTTATAAAAATCATAGTTATCATCCTAAATCCGCATGCATGAATAAAACCATTGACTTCATGGAGAAAACACTCCAGCAGAACAATCTTGGAGACTGCATTCCGGAAAATGCCAAGAAGAAGTCAAGAGAAAATGCACCAGAAACTCGTGGTAATGCACATGCTTTAATTAAAATGAATTCTTCTCCAGGTGGATGGATCATTGGTTCAGGAGCATCACACCATATGTCAGCCACCAAAGATTTCCTTTCATCTCTAAAAACATGAACGAGCCTTCCCATTCTAATGGGATATGACTCTCTAGTGGAAGTCTCTAGACAAGGGAGAATGGATCTCAGAAATTGAAGTTTCAAGAATGTCTTGCATGTTCCAAAAATCTCCATAAATATACTATTTGTTTACCAAATCACACATACATGCACAAGGAAGAGGGTTGAGTTCACCCCATATTTCATGACAATATTTGACATGGAAGATAACTCTAAAATTATTGTTGGTGAGGTAAATCATCAGTCTAGATTTTACACATTCTCTGAATTTGTTGCTAAATCAAATTCCACATTGATACTAATGCATGCCAATGATGATAGTAGAATTTGGCATGAAATATTTGGCCACTTAAATTTCAGGTACATGTAGCAGCTCAACAAATAGGGGATGGTGAAATGTTTACCAGACATACAATTTTTTGATGGAGTTTGTTAGGGTTGCGTTCTTGTCAAACATCCGCAAGAGAAAATTGAGAAAGGGAAGGCATGGAAGGCCTCCTCTCTCTTGGATATTGTTCACAATGACCTCATGGGGCCTTTCCCATATCCTTCCATAAGCAAGGAAAAATATGTGTTCACTTTTATTGATGATTGGCCACAGTACACGTGGGTGTACTTTCTCAAGAAAAAATATGAAGTGTTTGAGCATCTCAAGGATTTCAAAGAACATGCAAAGAAAAAGTCTGGGAAGATTATCAAGATCCTTCATATAGATAATGGGGGGGAGTACATGAATAACTATCTACAACATCTTTGTGATGAAGCAGGCATTCAGTTGCAACACATAGTTCCATACACTCCATAGTAGAATGAGGTAGCTAAGAGGAAGAAACGGTCTCTGAAAGAGATGGCTAGTTGCATGTTGCACGCAAGATCTCGTCCTTCCAAATTTTGGGTTGAAGCAAAAAATTGTGCCATGTACATACAAAACAACTCTTCTCACAAATCTATGAAAGACATGACACCTTTTGAATCCTGGAGCAACAGGAAATCAAAGGTAACACACTTCGACATCTTTGGATCTCGCGCATGGGCCCACATACCTTCAGAAATGAGGAAGGATTTGTATCCTCAAAGAAAATAATGCATTTTTGTGGGTTATCCCAAAGGTGTAAATGGATACAGACTGATATATCCTTCAAAAAACAGGATGATCATTGAAAGGAATGTCCGGTTTGAAGAAAGTCCCCTCCATGCATCTCAAGAACAACATGCAGAAAATTATGTGCTTCCTCTTGTATCAGATCTCAAAGATGATGCATCTTGTCACTTAGATCAGATTTAAGATCATATTTTTGAATATGATTCAGAATATCATGAGAATGCATGTGATGATCCAAATCTAAGACCCAAATGGGCACCCTACAGGCAGTAGGTGATCTTGTGGGTGATCCTGCAGATTCGAGGATGACAAGATCCTAAATTGAGGAGGCTCCACATGCCCTCACAACAACATAACCATTAATTCCCATGCATTGCTACATGTTTCTAGAATCATACCCTCAAACTTATGCAAAAGCTAAAGATAATCCTTACTTGAAAGCAACCATGAACGAGGAGTACAACTCCCTCATCGAGAACCAAACTTGGGATTTGGCTCCACTTCCAGGATATAGGAAGTTTGTCAGATGAAAATGGGTCTACGGGATGAAGAAAGAAACAAATGGACTTGTGAGAAAATACAAAGCAAGATTGGTGGCCAAAGAATTTTAGCAATTTCATGGGCTCGATTACAATGAATCATTTACTCCAATGGAAAACATGGATTCCATTCGGTTGGCTCTTTCTATTGCAACAACAAGGAAGTGGGAGGTTCACCAAATGGATGTGAAGAATGCATTTCTTCACGGTGATCTTGAAGAGGAAATCTACATGGAGAAACTACAATGGTATGTACAAAATTCATCACTAGTTTGTAAACTCAAGAAATCACTCTATGGCCTCAAGCAGGCACCTAGAGCATGGTATGATAAAATGGATTCTTATTTTCTTTCTCAAAATTTCATTCGTTGTAAATCTAATCCAAATGTTTATGTGTTGTGAAATTCTAACTCTCTGTTGATTATAGTGAAATATGTAGATGCCCAAATATCACAGGTAGTTCTAACTCAATCATTGTTGCAATCAAAACAACTTTTCATGACAAGTTTTCCATGACAAACATGGGTCCACTACACTTCTTTCTTGGTCTTGAAATCAGTTGGGATGATTCAAGAATCAATTTGGCTTAGTCAAAATATGTTAGAGATCTCTTGTTCAGATTCAACACGACCGACTGCAAGCCAACAACCACACATTTCTTATCCATGGTAAAGCTCGAGGATGGTGGGGATACACCATTGGTTGATTGTACCAAGCATTGTCATCTAGTGGGGAGTCTCGTTTATCTCACTCACTCCCGTCCAAATATTTTGTATGTAGTGGGAGAAGTTTCCAAATACATACAGGAGCAACATGAGCTACACTAGAAATATTCCAAGCGCATCCTCTAATATGCCAAAGGTACCACTAGCCATGGGATTCATTATGTAGAAGGATGTACATTGGATCTCATTTTCTACACTAATTTAGATTGGGTCGACGATGGCACAGATTGCAAGTCCACTTCAGGATATGTTCTCAATTTGGGATCTAGCTCCATCTGTTGGTCCAAAAAAAATAATCAACCATTACTTTGTCATCANAAACCACCCATGCCACTAAAGATCAATGAGATTATAAGATATAGTGCAATTTGGTTTCAAATAGAGCAATGTTATATCAGGTTGGTTCTTGGAGTTTTACGACCCTTTATGAATTTGTTGAAGTACCTCATAGTTTCAAAATTCTAGTATCTTGATACAACTTGTTGTCCTTTTCCATCAAGTTAATAGGGGTTATTCCTTATTCTAGAAAAAACACCTCAGAATAACTCAACACAAACATGGGTTAAGAGAGTTTGCAATGCACTCCTTTTCAAAACAAGAATTGGTATATATGAGATGGAGTTTTGGGATTTTTAGTATACACTAATAATGCCCCATTATTGGAGATATTGAAAACCCACCTAGGATTTATTTTTCTATGTTCATTAGTCTATGTTGAGGCCACCTTTTGGTTAGAGATATTCTCCCCTAGATGAGAAAATTCTCCCCTAGACAAGGGCATTACCTCCTATTCACTCATTACTTAGTTGTACTTCAGTTAGAATAGTGGAGTCAAGTCTTGCATGGAAACCTTGGAATCATCACCAGGTATTGCAAACTCACCTTGGAATCATCACTAGGAGGGTGCACTTCACATTCATGAGGCTAGAAGAGTGATACACATGTGAATGCATGAGGTTCTCTCCACTCCACTTATGTGAACTAGTTAATGGATGACTGCATGGCCAGTTAACTGGGACTAGGTGGTAGTTCACTCAGGTTTCTCTCAGTGTATGTTCACATCTCTCTACACCATTACTATAGTGAGTTAGTTCACTCAACTATGGCGCATTAGTTAATCCATAGAGAGTATATCAAATGTAATTTTTCATTCACTCATTGTGTGGAATACAATTCTTTAATTTTTTCTCTCAAGTTATTCTCTTCTCTCAACGTTGCAATTTTTGTGTTCATTGTTGATAGCTAGATTTTATATCCAGGTTTCATGACAATTTCACATAGTATCAGAGTCCACATGTGTTAGGATAAGGCGCACAAACTATCTATTACAGGTACAAAATATTGAAGCAACCACAAAGAAAGGAATTTACGCCATCAACAATTCTTACGCCACACAATTACTTCAATTGGAAGCCAAAGATTTTACTTCAACTCAAAAAGTAGAGGCTTATATTGAATAACCATGGCCACAAAAACTGAACCCAAATATGCCATTGAGAAAACTAAATATTTCAATTGCATGGACAAATCCTTCGGTCTCCTTTACTTATCTATCTCTCCTGAGTTATTGTTCCATCATGAATCATCCACAACACCAAATGATGTTTGGAATACTCTATAGGGACTCTTCAGAAAACATGATGATATGTGTGGCCATACTCTCGAGAATGAGTTAAACTCATTAGATCCAAGCAATTTCGAGAACATCCAAGACTTCTTCATGAGGTTCAAAGCATTGTTGCTTCAACTCAAAGGATGCGAATTGATAAATCAAAGAAATAAAAATAGTTGATTCTTGCTATTCTATCAAAGTTACGTCTAGAGTATGCCATATTTGTCTCCATGTATCATACAGTAAGGATTACATCAAGTGCAAGTTGGAAAATTCCCACATTGGACACATTCATTGAGTCCCTGATACATGAACAAGAGAAGCTCATAAGGACGGGAACACTCAAAAATTCAAAACCCATGCACTTTCTATACATGAAAGTGGCAAGAACAACTCTGAATCCAAACAGAAATCAAAGGGAAAGAAGGATTCTAATCAAGGAAAGGGAGGCAACTTGAAACCCTCTAATGAATCTTCTAGCTCAAGGTAGGAATGGGGAAAAAAGGGAAATCAAAGTGTGGTTATAAAAATCATAGTTATCATCCTAAATCCGCATGCATGAATAAAACCATTGACTTCATGGAGAAAACACTCCAGCAGAACAATCTTGGAGACTGCATTCCGGAAAATGCCAAGAAGAAGTCAAGAGAAAATGCACCAGAAACTCGTGGTAATGCACATGCTTTAATTAAAATGAATTCTTCTCCAGGTGGATGGATCATTGGTTCAGGAGCATCACACCATATGTCAGCCACCAAAGATTTCCTTTCATCTCTAAAAACATGAACGAGCCTTCCCATTCTAATGGGATATGACTCTCTAGTGGAAGTCTCTAGACAAGGGAGAATGGATCTCAGAAATTGAAGTTTCAAGAATGTCTTGCATGTTCCAAAAATCTCCATAAATATACTATTTGTTTACCAAATCACACATACATGCACAAGGAAGAGGGTTGAGTTCACCCCATATTTCATGACAATATTTGACATGGAAGATAACTCTAAAATTATTGTTGGTGAGGTAAATCATCCGTCTAGATTTTACACATTCTCTGAATTTGTTGCTAAATCAAATTCCACATTGATACTAATGCATGCCAATGATGACAGTAGAATTTGGCATGAAATATTTGGCCACTTAAATTTCAGGTACATGCAGCAGCTCAACAAATAGGGGATGGTGAAATGTTTACCAGACATACAATTTTTTTATGGAGTTTGTTAGGGTTGCGTTCTTGTCAAACATCCGCAAGAGAAATTTGAGAAAGGGAAGGCATGGAAGGCCTCCTCTCTGTTGGATATTGTTCACAATGACCTCATGGGGCCTTTCCCATATCCTTCCATAAGCAAGGAAAAATATGTGTTCACTTTTATTGATAATTGGCCACAGTGCACGTGGGTGTACTTTCTCAAGCAAAAATATGAAGTGTTTGAGCATCTCAAGGATTTCAAAGAACATGCAAAGAAAAAGTCTGGGAAGATTATCAAGATCCTTCATATAGATAATGGGGGGGAGTACGTGAATAAGTATCTACAACATCTTTGTGATGAAGCAGGCATTCAGTTGCAACACATAGTTCCATACACTCCATCGTAGAATGAGGTAGCTAAGAGGAAGAAACGGTCTCTGAAAGAGATGGCTAGTTACATGTTGCATGCAAGATCTCGTCCTTCCAAATTTTGGGTTGAAGCAAAAAAATGTTCCATGTACATATAAAACAACTCTTCTCACAAATCTGTGAAAGACATGACACCTTTTGAATCCTGGAGCAACAGGAAATCAAAGGTAACACACTTCGACATCTTTGGATCTCGCGCATGAGCCCACATACCTTCAAAAAAGAGGAAGGATTTGTATCCTCAAAGAAAATAATGCATTTTTGTGGGTTATCCCAAAGGTGTAAATGGATACAGACTGATATATCCTTCAACAAACAGGATGATCATTGAAAGGAATGTCCGGTTTGAAGAAAGTCCCCTGCATGCATCTCAGGAACAACATGCAGAAAATTATGTGCTTCCTCTTGTATCAGATCTCAAAGATGATGCATCTTGTCACTTAGATCAGATTTAAGATCATATTTTTGAATATGATTCAGAAGATCATGAGAATGCATGTGATGATCCAGATCTAAGACCCAAATGGGCACAATCCACCCTACAGGCAGTAGGTGATCTTGTGGGTGATCCTGCAGATTCGAGGATGACAAGATCCTAAATTGAGGAGGCTCCACATGCCCTCACAACAGCATAACCATTAATTCCCATGCATTGCTACATGTTTCTAGAATCATACCCTCAGACTTATGCAAAAGCTAAAGATAATCCTTACTTGAAAGCAACCATGAATGAGGAGTACAACTCCCTCATCGAGAACCAAACTTGGGATTTGTCTCCACTTCCAGGATATAGGAAGTTTGTCAGATGAAAATGGGTCTACGGGATGAAGAGAGAAACAAATGGACTTGTGAGAAAATATAAAGCAAGATTGGTGGCCAAATAATTTTAGCAATTTCATGGGCTTGATTACAATGAATCATTTACTCCAATGGAAAACATGGATTCCATTCGGTTGACTCTTTCTATTGCAACAACAAGGAAGTGGGAGGTTCACCAAATGGATGTGAAGAATGCATTTCTTCACGGTGATCTCGAAGAGGAAATCTACATGGAGAAACTACAATGGTATGTACAAAATTCATCACTAGTTTGTAAACTCAAGAAATCACTCTATGGCCTCAAGCAGGCACCTAGAGCATGGTATGATAAAATGGATTCTTATTTTCTTTCTCAAAATTTCATTCGTTGTAAATCTAATCCAAATGTTTATGTGTTGTGAAATTCTAACTCTCTATTGATTATAGTGCAATATGTAGATGCCCAAATATCACAGGTAGTTCTAACTCAATCATTGTTGCAATCAAAACAACTTTTCATGACAAGTTTTCCATGACCAACATGGGTCCACTACACTTCTTTCTTGGTCTTGAAATCAGTTGGGATGATTCAAGAATCAATTTGGCTTAGTCAAAATATGTTAGAGATCTCTTGTTCGGATTCAACACGACCGACTGCAAGCCAACAACCACACATTTCTTATCCATGGTATAGCTCGAGGATGGTGGGGATACACCATTGGTCGATTGTACCAAGCATTGTCATCTAGTGGGGAGTCTCGTTTATCTCACTCACTCCCATCCAAATATTTTGTATGTAGTGGGAGAAGTTTCCAAATACATATAGGAGCAACATGAGCTACACTAGAAATATTCCAAGCGCATCCTCTGATATGCCAAAGGTACCACTAGCCATGGGATTCATTATGTAGAAGGATGTACATTGCATTTTCTACACTGATTTAGATTGGGTTGATGATGGCACAGATTGCAAGTCCACTTCAGGATATGTTCTCAATTTGGGATCCAGCTCCATCTGTTGGTCCAAAAAAAATAATCAACCATTACTTTGTCATCAACAGAGGCCAAATATAGAAGTGTGGCCAATGTCACCATTCAAGCCATTTGGTTACAAAACTTCCTAACCGAGCTTGGTATCTAGTTTCATCTGTCATCTGGTGTGACAATTAGAGCACATTGAATTTTTGTAGAGATCCAGTGCAATGACATAGAACCAAACACATCGAAATCCACATGCACTACATCAGAGATTCGATTAATGATGGGATCATCGACCTGTAGTAATGTCCCTCTTTTGAGCATACTACAGACATCTTCACGAAGACCTTCACCGAGTAGAAATTCAACCTTTTGCAAGACCTCCTTGGGGTAAAGGAGACAACTTCCTAGCAACTATCTTTCTTTTCCAACATTGTATTTTGAGAGGTGGGTTCCCATGAGGTTTTCCCTCTTACCTATTTTTCATTTGTTCTATTTTGGTTAGATGCATTGTAAAATGGGTACCCAACATGGCTTCTTGTTGGGACCCATTCATTGTGTACTCACTAGCAATGCTTTAGGGGGGGTATTGGAGATATTACACACCCACCTAGTATTTCTTTTCCTATGTTCATTACTATATGTTGAGGGCACCCCTTGGATAGAGATATTCTCCCCTAGACAAGGGCACCACCTCCTCTTCAATCATTACTCAATTGTACTTCTGTTAGACTAGTGGAGTCAAGTCTTGCATGGAAACCTTGGAATAATCACTAAGTGTTGCATGCTCACCTTGGAATCATCACCAAGAGGGTGCACTTCACATGCATGAGACTAGGAGAGTGCTACACATGTGCATGCTTGAGATTCTCTTCACTCCACTTGTGTGAACTAGTTAACTAATGACTACATGGCTAGTTAATTAGGACTAGGTGGCAGTTCACTCAGGTTTATGTCAATGTATGTCCACATCTATCTAGAGAACTACTATGGAGAGTTAGTTCACTCAACTATGGAGCATTAGTTTATCCATTGAGAGTATATCAGATGTAATTTTTCATTCACTCATTGTGTGGAATACAATTATTTCATTATTTCTCTCCAATTCTTCTCTTCTTCTCTCAACTTTGTAAGTTGTGTGTTCATTGTTGCTAGCTAGATTCTCTGTGTAGGTTTCACTACAATTTCACACCCATAACTTGGGTGGATAAAGGGAACCTTTTTCATCATATGGATTAGTATCCCTTTATGCGTCTTTGAGCACGTGAAGACTTCCTACTTACACTCCTACCAATTTAATAATGAATTATATAATGACTCACATTCCTACCAATGTTTTGCATGATGTAACACTAGAAGAAGCTTGGAGAAAATAGAGCCTCATGTGAGCAACATCTATGTGTTCAATTTTGATACTTGGGCACACATTCCAGATTAAAAAAAAATATTTATGCAACTCAAGAGTCAATGATTCATTTTTGTCGACTATTTGAAGATGTAAAAGAGTATTACATTCTTGTACCTCTCACTACAAAGGTGATTTTTAGAATAGATGTTCATTTTATGAGTGTTTCTCAATCGATGAGCTATCTTTAGCAAGTGTGCCATCTTATTCTTTGTCAACTTCTTCTTCTTCTTCTCATGATTTTGCTTTGGTTTTTCCTCATTTCGAAGGAAA
>JZKD02S1672762.1:34245-51053 GCA_000966675.3 Picea glauca
CTTCTCTTAATAGACATATTTAGTATAAATAAGGGTCGAGGGTATGAGAACCCTAGCTTGGAGATTATTGTAACAGAGCGTTGCTCGATTGGAGGTTTCCCCCTCAAAGAGGCCTGTGAACATTGCTTTCTGAATCAAAGTGTTATTTCTATTGCTATTGTTATATCATTTATGTGTATTGTGAAGATTATGCTGGATAGTTTACTGTTATTCTGCCATTTCTAGCATTTTATTTATGTTCTGCATATTTTATATATCTGGTATCTTGCAATTACACTCGTTGAATTAACTATAACAACTCTTGAATGACCACCGTTCAATTCCATTTGAACTCTGAGATCAATGACTACAAATGTTGAACTATTGCATTTCCATGGGAAGTTGCTAAATTGGGGTTTTTTTAATTTTATGAATGTTGGGTGAGTTTTCTTCGTGGAAGTTGGGAGTTTAGCCTATCATTGTATTGATTTTTCCTTGGATGGGCGTCTGCTCTTACCCATTGTTCGTACGAGCCTTATTAGTGTTAGACTTTCATTAGTTTAGTTAAAATTAGATTTGACATAGCATTTTTATCTTCTTTTAACATTCAATAATCATATACTAAAATATATAAGCAAGCACAAGAAGACACAAATATTTATCCTGGGAAAACCCCAAACTTCGGGAAAAACCCAACCAACTTTTCTTAGAGTGAATATTCCAATAAAACCATGAACAATCTCTAATCACAAGAGCAAACCAACAATGAAGAACCAAATACTTATCTCTTCTTCTTGTCAAACCTTAGAGAGGGTGACAACTGAGCAGCACCACAGAAATGGTACTAAGATAACACACGACAAATTTGGTACCAATATAGGCACATCACTAGAAATGACACCACAGAGCTAGCACCACAGAGATGGCACCATTGATAACTGGTAATTGCAACTGCAATTGTAACTGCTACGACAACCAACATGAAGCAACTGGGAAGCACCACACAACCTTAGCACAACTCCCCCAGAGGTAGAACACACAAGAAACCACCAAGATCCACCAAGAATATCCTTCCCCGAGTGGGGCACACTCTCCAAAAGAACCAGAAACCAGAAATAGTGAAACTGCAGTTGCAGTTGCAGCTACAACTGCCTAGTATGCACTGCATAAGGAGAAATACCTGACTATACAAATGAACTGACCCAGATATTAGTAGTTATACTAATATGGGAGAATGTCTGGGGCTGACTTCTTATTCTAGGTCTTTATTATTTACGTGGGTCGACTTCTCTTCTTGGAAATTATATTTCCACTTTATTATTATTTCCTATGGGTTGACTTCTCTTCTGTGGTCTTCTATTTTACTTTATTATTTTCCAGGGTTTTCTTAAATTGTTCAATGGTCTTCCTTTGACTTCTTGTAATAATCTTCTTCTCTAAGAAAAGTTGTTTGGGAGGGAATACCTCCCTCGGCTACCAAAACATCAACACTCCCTATTATCTAGGGAAGTATTCTTCCACGATGTCTTCATCTAGTTGTCCACTGACTACTCTGTAATCAACTAATAGCACACAACTACTACCATGCCATCAATAGCTCCATCCTCTACCATAGTCTATATGACTATGTTGTAATCAACTAGTAGCACTAAGCTACTACCATTCTCTACAACAATCAACTAGCAGCACAAAGCCGCCACCATGTTGTCACAACTACATAACAATCAACCAGTTACACTAAGCAACTACCATGTTATCCAGTAGTCTCTCATGACTATGCAGCAATAAACTAGTAACACTAAGCTACTACCATTCCATCAATCATAGTCACGATTTTCAATCCACTAGTAGTCATAAGACTGCTACCATGCAATCCAATAGTCACCATAACTATGCAACAATCAACTAGCAGCACTAAGCTACTACCATGCCATAAACCATAGTTATGATCTATGTGACTATGAAACAATCAACTAGTAGCACACAACTACTACCATGCCATCAACCATAGTCACAAATTCTATGACTATGCATCAATCAACTAGTAGCACATAGCTACTATCATGCCATCAACCATAGTCATAAGCGATGATCTCTATAACTATGCATTAATCAACTAGTAGCACACAACTATTACCATGTCATCATCCATACTTATAGTCTCATCTAGTAGCACGAAGCTATTGTACAATGACACACAATAATTTCCAGTGGAACACATCCACCATAGTAGCACATATCTATTATCCAATGACACACAATTATTGCCATAGTCTCATGACTATGTGTGTGATGTTTCTTCTCTCATCGGGTTTGACAATGCATTACCCCCTCAGTCACCTCACGTGATTGATCTAGGGAACCCTTGGCCAGAGGGGTTAATCGGTAGGAGGAAAAAAAACACACCTCCCTCTCAACAAGGGTGGACATTCTACATCACGCCAAGCTTATCTATGAAGTGCTCATACTTCACTCTAGGCAAAGGCTTGGTGAGAATGTTTGTTATCTGCTCATCCATGGAAATGTACCAGAGCTCCACAACTCCTCTCTGTACCATTTCTCATATGTAATGTTATTAAATCTCCAAGTCTAGATCAAATAACCCTGCAAGCAACTTATGAAGTTGCACTGCTTCATGGCTTGCAACACTAGCTACTATATATTATGCCTATGTTGTACTGAGTGCCACTAACATCTGAAGCAACATCCTAATGTGATTTTCCAGTCCAATGTACTCCCTGCCCAATCAGATTCTATATAACCCTATAGCTTCACATCTCCATTTGAGACATATCTCAATCCATATCCAATTGTACCATGTAGGTACCTCAACACATGCTTTGTTGCTATCCAATGTACATGTCTAGGCTCAACCATGTATTGACTCAAAGTGTTCACTGCAAATAATATGTAAGGTCTGGTGTTAACCAGGTATAACAAGGGTCTGATTAATTGTCTGTACATCGTGGGATCCACCAAATCTGAAGATGAATCACTCAAGAGCTTCGGATTAGTCATCAAGGGTGTGGCCATGGACTTGCAGTCCATCATCCCGAATCTCTGTAGGATCTTAACAGTATATTTTCCTTTGCTAAGGAAAATCTCATATGGCCTCTGCCACACCTCCAATCCCAAGATATAATGCATCAGACCTAGATCCTTCATCTCAAACTCTGAAGTGAGCTCCCTCTTGCACCCATCTATGAGCTTTACATCCCCTGTGTTAGTGTGTATAAATGTACAAGTGTCAAGACATCTTGTTTTGTTTATTGTAGAGTCTTGAGGATATGTTATAACATGTACAAAAGGTTACTTAGGCCTTCAAATCAAATGTGTACCTTTGTGACTTACAAACAACCAGTTTAAAGCCTGCTGCAAAAAACTCTTAGCATTTCACAATGCCAAACTGTCAAATGTCAAATCGCTGCAAAATTGCCTTATCTCCACAACGATTAGGAATCATGATTTTCAGCGTTGGAGTCAGTGGTATCCTTGTTTCAGGAGTCATGTAATTATGAGTCTTTAAACATGTTTTAATTAATTTGCAGTTATCAAACATTTTAAAACCTGTTCGTTGCAAAAATTTTGGGCGCTGACAAAGTTCCCGTGCATTGCAAAAACATTGTTTGTTGTTGAAGTCCGCCATCATATTTCTGATTTTTACCAAAAGTCATGGCATATGAGAAGCAGCAGATAAGTGATTCAAAAATGGTCAAAGAATGCCTTATTTTTGTCTTTAAGGTTTGCTCAAGTTTTGAGACTCAAAAGTGAAGGTGAAATCCTAAAACTCCATTTTTGCTCAATATAATTTTGATGGCATATTTACAGTCATGATTGACATAGGGTTTTAATCAGTTTGAATCCAAGAGGTTATATAGTAAGATATTGATGCAAGGAATGAAAGATAAAGCATATGAGCAAACAAGTTACATGCTTGTAATGAAAACCTATTACACGAATGCTTGAAATTAGTCACTAGAAACAAAACCTTGGAATTTAGGAATCATTTCTAGTTTGTTATAATATGTTGTAACTCCTAAATTTGGAAAACCTAAAGATTTCGACCCTCTTGAGCTATAATGTAATATTACTCTATATATGATGAAAGAGAGGAGGGTGAAGGGGTTTGGGACTTGAGAAAAAAAGACTTATTGGACATTGTGTATTCAGTTTTGATGTCAATGAAAAGTTTTTGAGCAGAAGTACTTGGACATTTTGTCTCAGAGATTCTTGTGTTTGTAATCTACAGTGTGTTTTATTTGCGATTGTTTTTTATCTTTCTTGATCATGATGTGTATTCTTCTGTTTTGAACGGATAATTATAGATAGAGAATTCATCTTCAATGCTCTTTATCTCACATTCAACTTCTTATTTTAATCTTCTGATATTGTAACAGAACTCATCCACTACTAGATGCTCTATTATAATTGATGTTTTATTTTCTTCTCACTACCATACTACAACATTTTTTATGACTGACAGATTGCTAGCTACCTGGCCTTTGAAGTGCATTTGTTCAGATAAATCAGTTTTGAAAGCCTTGATTTGATATCTCTTTATTATGACTCCATTCCTAATGGGTGTTTCTCTCAACCCTACCACCATATTTTGAAAACCTTACTTAACTTAAGATCTATCCATTGTGCCTATCTAATAACTAGTCTTTTGTGTGGTTGAGTTATAAGAGAGATCTATCTCTAGGTTGGAAGGGCTAGCTTCCAATCTACAAGTTGGTTTATGGTTACCTCTAGGTTTTCCTTCCACAGCTAAGGAAAATTATAGAGTGATAATATTTTGGCACCATTGTCGGGGATCGAAAGTGAAATTTACCCTGGGAGATATGTATTATTGCTGCAGATCTGATTTCTGATGGTGAACAGAAGTCAGACACAAAGAGGTTGTGCATCATTCACCTGGCAACTCTATTGTTAGCAAAATCTGTATTTCAAAGTATCACTGGCGACTCCACTGTCCGAAAATGAATTCATCTGTAAGGTATGTTCATATAAATTGTTCACATATTCATGGTTTTCCATATTGAATGCCTTGTATAGATTGAAAAACTTATTTGCCAAAATTTAAATATGAAGAAGGAGATGGTGTTGCTTTACATTTGATTAAGTTTCACATGCATTCACATAATTATAGATAGAGAATTCTTCTTCAATGCTCTTTATCTCACATTCAACTTCTTATTTTAATCTTCTGATATTGTAACAGAACTCATCCACTACTAGATGCTCTATTATAATTGATGTGTTATTTTCTTCTCACTGCCATACTACAACATTTTTTATGACTGACAGATTGCTAGCTACCTGGCCTTTGAAGTGCATTTGTTCAGATAAATCAGTTTTGAAAGCCTTGATTTGATATCTCTTTATTATGACTCCATTCCTAATGGGTGTTTCTCTCAACCCTACCACCATATTTTGAAAACCTCACTTAACTTAAGATCTATCCATTGTGCCTATCTAATAACTAGTCTTTTATGTGGCTGAGTTATAAGAGAGATCTATCTCTGGGTTGGAAGGTCTAGCTTCCAATCTACAAGTTGGTTTATGGTTACCTCTAGGTTTTCCTTCCATAGCTAAGGAAAATTATAGAGTGATAATATTTTGGCACCATTGTCGGGGATCGAAAGTGAAATTTACCCTGGGAGATATGTATTATTGCTGCAGATCTGATTTCTGATGGTGAACAGAAGTCAGACACAAAGAGGTTGTGCATCATTCACCTAGAAACTCTATTGTTAGCAAAATCCATATTTCAAAGTATCACTGGCGACTCCACTGTCCGAAAATGAATTCATCTGTAAGGTATGTTCATATAAATTGTTCACATATTCATGGTTTTCCATATTGAATTTCCATATTGAATGCCTTGTATAGATTGAAAAACTTATTTGCCAAAATTTAAATATGAAGAAGGAGATGGTGTTGCTTTACATTTGATTAAGTTTCACATGCATTCACATAAGCTAAAGGTTAAATGGTATGAATATTGTCTAATGTTCATTGCCACTTTGGAAGGAAAGGAAAGATCATGGTATGAAAATTTACCACATGCTAGTCTTTATTCTTTAAAGGATTTTCACACAATATTTTTTGAGCATTTTAAATAATCATATCCATCTTTATTGTTGGTTGAAAACTGTTGTGATCATTTTGAAAACTTCATTCAACATCTAGAAGATTATTATGGTGATGAAGAGTTTATGGAAGAAGAAATTATAGAAGCTTTGAATGAAAACCCTTTTCAGCGGGACATAGTGCTTCCCTTGATTGTGGATGAAAGTTTTTAGCAGTCTTCTCAAACACTAACAGATCAAGAAAGGGAAATGGATAGTCAATCAGCTTATTTATCTTCTGGGTCAGTGATTGAAAAAGAAAAGGATTGTGAATTCTTTTTAAAATTCTCATTCTCCACAACATGAGGATGTATTTCAAGACAGTGAGAGTGAAAAGGTATGTGACATAGAATTGCATCTTGCTATGCCAGTTGTTGATGAATGCATTAAGGATAATCTTTTTCAAACGCCTGTTGAATTTGTTGCTCAAGAAACTCTCAATTTAGGATTACTCATCCACCCATTGTTTCAAGATGATATACATGAAGTTTCATATTTTAAGGATTTTAGGCTTCAAGCTCAGCAAATCATTCCGTCTTTACGACAAAATGACCATTATAAGTTGGAGGAAAATGATGAAAAAGAAATTGTTTTACACCCTTATGAAAATCTAGATGTTTTTTCTGTTGAATTATGTGAAGGGTTATCTTCAAAAACTGCATTTTTAAATGATATGGATGTTTCACTTAAAGTTTTACAAGAATGTACAGGACTTTTCCTCGATGTGCATGATAAGATAGATAAATATTTTGTTGTGATTTCATTTGAGAATGATCAATTTCATCATGTAGAACAACTAGTAGTTAAAGATGAAGGCCGGCTTATTCTTTTTTCTTAGCATTAACGAGAGGTAACAACCCAAGTTTTTGAAGACCCTTTTGCCAGTAAGCTAAAATCATCAGGGAAAGAGATTTTTTCATAATTCATGGATACATGAATTAGTTTCAGATGGCAGGTTGAGTTGTCACATTTTCGATTTTTCTTTCTATTTGGAGAAGTTGAATGTGAGCCTCAAAATCAAGTAGTCATTTTCTTGATTGGATGTATTAGATATCTATTGTCACATGATTTTGCAATTGTTTTCAGCATGTTAGAGTAGGATATAGTGTGCAATAAGCTTGCTAGGCAAGCATTTATTTAGTTTGGATTTTAACAATTTTCAGCAGTAAATTTTAGTTCAGATTCTAGTGTATAGAGTGTGGTTGAAGTAGTTTTCAGTTGCAGAATAAGCAATTTACAGGTCTCGAATAGGTACAGGTTGTGGGTTGAATAATGAGAAGGTTTGGAATGGTTGAATAGATAGGCACTAGTCTTCGGATTATTTTCTACCTCACAGGGAGGATAACATCCCCATTAGAGCCCATATTAGTTTGTATAAATGTACAAATAACAAGACATCTTGTTTTGTTTATTGTAGAGTCTTGAGGATATGTTATAACATGTACAAAGGATTACTTAGGCCTTCAAATCAAACTTGCACCTTTATGACTTACAACCAACCAGTTTAAAGCCCGCTGCAAAAACTCCTAGCATTTTGTAGCGCCAAACTATCCACTGTCAAATTGTTGCAAAACCACCTTAGCTCCACAACGATTAGCAATCATGATTTTTAGCATTGGATTCAGTGGTTTCCTTGTGTCAGGAGTAATGTAATTATGAGTCTTTAAATGTGTTTTAAGTAATTTGCAAAATTTATGGGTGTTGCCAAAGTTCTTGTTCGCTGCAAAAACTTTGTTTGTTGTTGAAGCCCGCCCTCATCTTTCTAATTTTTACCAGAAGTCATGGAATTTGAGAATCATCGACTAAGTGATTCAGAAATGGTCAAAGAAGGCTTTATTTTTGTCTTTAAGGTATGCTTAAGTTTTGAGACTCACAAGTGAAGGTGAAATCCTAAAACTCCATTTTTGCTCAAAATAATTTTGATGGCATATTTACAATCATGATTTACATAGGGTTTTAATCAGTTTGAAGCCAATAGGTTATAGAGTAAGATATTGATGCAAGGGATGAAGGATAAAGCATATGAGCAGGCAAGTTACATGCTTGTAGTGAAAACCTATTATATGAATGCTTGAAATTAAGGTTTTGGAATTCTTCTCTCGGTTTGGTTTTTAAATATGGAGTAAGACTAAATTTATCAATGCAGAGGGTAAAAACATCATTTAAACTGTACTAAGCATATTTCAAGGCTTAAAAAATTGAAAATGGTCTAAAAACAAAGATTTCACGGCGAATTATAGGCATGTTGCAAAATTTCATGTAACAACAGTTTTGCAGCGAAAATGTATTTTCATCATATCTCCCAAACCATTCATTCATTTTCCATGACAATTTGAGGAAAATACATCATGGTAAAATGAATAAACTCACTTAATTTTAGGTCAAAATACTTCAAGGTTTTTGAGAAATGAGCCACCATCACCTACATCCATTTTGGGTTTTTATCAAAAACCGTGAAATGTATTTTGCCCAATTTTTTTGTGGAGAAGAATAATATTCATATTAACCTGCTGACCAAAACTCAACCCAACCCAATTTGTAATTTGGGAGAAAAGTCAAAATAAGCAACTACAGAAAATTTGAGACAATTTTGCAACGCCATGGCCAGATTCGTTGTGAAAGTATGTAGTCAGCTCAGATCAGGGTTAATTCAATTGCCAGCTAGAGGGATCATGCCAAATCACTATGATGGATAAAAGGACCACCTATTTTTCCACCGAATTCATACATTTTTTTATGATTTGTATGTATAAATTAGTCAAGAAATAAAACCTTAGAATCTAGGAATCATTTCTAGTTTGTTATAATTTGTTGTACCTCCTTCTAAATTTGGAAAACCTAAAGATTTCGACCCTCTTGAGATACAATGCAATATTAATCTATATATGATGAAAGAGAGGAGGGTGAAGGGGTTCAGGACTTGAGAAAAAAAGACTTCTTGGACATTGTGTATTCAATTTTGATGTTAATGGAAAGCTTTTGAGCAGAAGTACTTGGACATTTTGTCTCAGAGATTCTTGTGTTGGTAATCTGGAGTGTGTTTTCTTTGTGAATGTTTTCTATATTTGTTGATCATGATGTTTATTCTTCTGTTTTGAATGGATAATTATAGATAGAGAATTCATCTTCGATGTTCTTTATCTCACATTCAACTTCCTATTTTAATCTTCTAATATTGTAACATAACTCATCCACTACTAGATGCTTTGTTATAATTAATGTGTTATTTTCTTCTCACCACCATACTACAACAGTTTTGATGACTAACATATTGCTAGCTACCTGATCTTTGAAGTGCATTTGTTCAGATAAACCGACTTTGAAAGCCTTGATTTGACATATCTTTATTATGACTCCATGCCCAATGGGTGTTTCTCTCAACCCTACCACCATATTTTGAAAAACTTACTTAACTGAAGATCTATCCATTGTCCCTATCTAATAATCAACATTTCATGTGGCTGAGTTATAAGAGAGAGAACTCTCTGGGTTGGAAGGGCTAGCTTCCAATCTACAAGTTGGTTTGTGGTTACCTCTAGGTTTTCCTTCCACAACCAAGGAAAATTATAGAGTGATAACACCATGTAAGAAACAAGTCAACCAATATGAAGGGAAACCATCCCCAGGCTCATTAGAATAATCATTTGGCATATCATGCCCTGGGTTCCTGCTTAATCCTGTACAAGGCTTTCTTCAATCTGCAAACATGAGACTCCTTCTCATGTATCTTGTGGTTTCTCTATGTACACTTCTTATGGCTACTGGAACAAGTGTCTCATCATAATCTTCTTCCTCTTGTTGGGAGAATCCTTTGGCCACAAATCAAGATTGTACATCTCTATGCTGCCATCTGCAACATGCTTGATCTTGTAGATCAACTTGGAAGTCTGTTGGTGCAATTATATGTATAACATATATCCAATCATTAATATGTCAACTAGGATTCACAATCAACAGAGTTGTTACACCATATGTGTCAGAATAAGTACTTTAACTATTTCTAGTGAGTATAGTAGAAATTAAAGCATTTCCAGATATACACTATGTTTGATCTCAACTCTAATCACAATCCTTAATATGAAATCCAATAGGAAATCTATCTAAATGTGGATGTCCTAATCACTATGTAACTAAATCTTTTTAGTCTATACTTCACACACTTTGCAAGATTCAAACACACTACAGAGATTGTTCTACTTCAACATGCAACTAGTACATAAAACAAGGTTTTCCATTTACTGGCTCAGGAAAATGAAAGATGGAATCTTGTATTGTTCTTGTAATAACACACTTGAATGTTAATTCTCAAGCAATCCCTATCTGATTCCTCACACACTCTTTCAAAATCTTTTAATGCAACACAAAAGGAAATTTAATGCAATCTCACAATCTAACAATTCTGGGGAAATCACTTCGTTTCTACACAAGGAGCAGAGGTCTCATTGAGACTTTCCATTTGCTAGCTCCTGTAATATGAAATATGGATTCTTGAGTTTCTCTTGTATTAACACACTTTTCAATTCAAAACAAATTCTAAAAGAATGATTTCTTTCTTCGGAACACAAATTCAATAGGTGATCACACTTCAGAAATCTCTGCAACTATTTCAACTTTACCAATTACTGAAAATGAAGCTAGATGAAATGCCTATGGTTCTGGTGCACCAAACTCATCACACTCATGATAGCATAACATAATTCACACCTTGATCACACTTAACATCTCTACATTTAAATCAAACAAGAAATTGAATTAGCAAAGATAATACAGGGTATTGAATGAATGACAAGAAGGTACAAGACAATCACATATCAGTATCAGACCACAATAAATGAGTACATGAATAAAAAATACACTATAATCTACAATAATCTCAGCGATTTGGACCGGTGGGCCCTTACCGATGCCAACATGGAAGCTTAAAAACTCACAATATGATAGATTCTAAGGAGCGCACAAGATCAACAAACAGAGATTCATATTAAACTTCAGCAAATGAGTTTACAGGAAATATGTGTTCATAATGCAAATATGATAGCATGACAGTATATGATTACTCTCCACTTCAGTCACCTACATGCCCTCTTTATAAGAGAAACAACTCAATACAACCAAGATTGGAGATAATTCAGAAATAAATGTGTCAATTTAAAAAGATGTTCAATATGTTTAATACATTGTTCTTCTCATTGAAGTTCCTTCATCCTCGTGACACGAAGTGCATGAGGATGAAGGTATATCATGTAGGCTCAAAATGAATGATATCGTTCACCAATCGTTCCCTCGAACTTATTAAAATATCCCATTCAATTAATCAAGTCTAGATTTTTAGGTGCAGGTACTAGATGTATGTAGAGTTCAGTACCGGATGGCTCTAGAATGTTCTGGTACTGGTATCAGATTACTTGGAATGCTGGTACATGATGACTTGGATGTTGTTTTAAGATCATATCTTAATAAGATTCCCATGATAAGGTAATTAGAAGGATTAGAGCACATTAATAATTATTCTAACTATTAATAAACCATAAAAAAACATAGCTAAATGTTCTTTACCTCGTGTACACCAAGAAGTGGTTAAGAGAGTATAGCAATGAACAAAATGGATGGATTACTTAGGTTTTTAAGGAAAAATGGTTGATATGGAAGGTGAAAATGAGGTGACTATAAATGTAAAAAGGGAGACCCAACATTTCCCCCATGCCCAATCCATTACATGCCCTCATGTAATGCTAATATTCAAAATTTCAAAATTGGTGCCATTTCTGACTGAATTAAGCATATGTGGCTTGGGCTAAGATGTCAAGCCATGAAGTTCCACTCTTCTTCATCTCTTTAATCTCTCTTTTGAGTACTTTGTTATGTAACATATGTGTTTTAGCCTCTATTTCCCACTTTCTACCCAAGTGAAGAAGATTGTTGAATTTGATCGAAAGTTTTGCCCTCTTGTCCAGTAGCGTTTGGTTTCAAGCCTTGAGCCGACCATTCTCATCCTTGATATGTGAATCAAGGACTTCATATTCCATAAAATTCTGTCTCAATTTTTCATTTTGTTTCTAAAGTCTTTGTATCCTGACTATCGTCTGATGTTTAGTCAGAGTACCAAGGGGCTCGACTTACTTCTTAGCCTTCTTCTTACTTGTGAATTTGACCACCAATTCTTTCAAGGTCTCTGTAATAGGTTCCTCTATTTCATTAGTTTCCTGAATAGGCTCATCTTTTGGCTCTAGTGAAGTCAAAATGTTGATCGGTTCCTCTTGCAAAAATGGGAGGCAAGGACTTTTCTCCTATTTAACAATGCTTCTAGTGGTCCTGTGGGTAGGCTCTGGATTAACAATAGATTTTTATTCTGGTGCTCCTATGGTTTGGGTGATAGGGGTTTCAGCCTGATCCTAAAATAATCATCGCCTTTTTGTTTGTTTTTTTTATCACTCGGGCTTGATTACAGGACTCTGTTTCGCTCTAATCCTCTTTGCCTCACTTCTGGTGGACATTTTAGTTCTAGATTCTTGAGGAGTCGTGATATTATTTTTTCTCTTAACTCTTGGTTAAGGGGTTTCTCGTAGTTTTGTTTTCTTCCTTTGGTCTGATTTACGAACAGACTTTGAAGTACTAGGCCCAACGTCCTCTTCCTCACGACTTGGTTTCTTTTTCTTGTTTTCACTATTCTCTGTCTTTTTGGTAGACTCCTTATAGCATTCCCCTTCCTTATATTCTCCTACAAACTTTGAAATGTCTTTTGTATGGCTCTTGGTGGATTCTTCTAGGGTGAAGTCTTGAGTAAGGAAATTCTTCCAACTACTATCTTGTTTCTTTAATTCATGCACAACCAACAATTTCATCAGATCATGATGATATAGACTTTTTTATGGTTTCTTAGAAGCAGATTTAACCCCCCTAGCCATCTTGTTTAAGCTCATCCACAAGAAATATGGAAAATTGACCTGTGGACCACCCTCAAAATGAAATAGTAATCTCAAATAGTATAAGAAGGTGATAGCATATCTACCTTCACAAGTCAAAAAAATTTACAGGTTGACGAGCATTGCCCAGTACCCCTATCTGACCCAATTGCGAGGGATGCCTTTCGTCCAGTCTGGGTTCAAATGTTCTCGTACCAAGAACTTTTGGAAAATATGTTTATCAATTGCCATGCCTTTGAAATGTGTTTCTCCTTCTAATGATAGACTAGTGGCCTCTGCTATAGTACTCTCTATCAATTGCATTGTTATTTTCCCCAGCCGAACAGTTTCCCCATCAAAATTTAGTGTGAATGCATGGGATACCTTGTCATGGTATGCTCTAAATTTCTCCAAGAAAGTTATCCATCCCGCCTTTTCAAAATTTTCCTTGCATGGTTTATATTCTTTTATTTCTTTGAATATTTGAAACACGGGTTCGTGGTGATCTACCCCCATGCCAGTCTTGAAGTAAGTCTCCAAATTTTATGCAGTGTAAACAATGATGCTCAGAGTAATCATTTGGTACCAGAACAAGGTAATGAAAACAAATAACAGAGGGTGGTGTGGTTAGGATATCAACTAGAGTGAATGAGAGCAGAAGAGGTCGACAAATGATATAATGTTGATAAATGACGCTCATCTAAATGTCGAATCCATTTAGAGGAGCATATTTTCATTATGAGAAAATTATAATGGTCAAATCGTGGTCATAATGGTGAAGGAGTGGTCTGAAATAATATCAACTCAAGTGATTGTATTCAATAATGATGTGATAGATCATGTCCAATAGTGATTTGATAGTAAATCACATTCGGCCTAGTTTTAATAATGATTAGGAGATGTAGATATGTCTGGGATATCATTATAAGACAAACATTCATCAAGAGAGTGGTTTTAGTCAATAGGTCTTGTACCTTCATTACCTTATTAGGATAAAAGTTACATAGTCGTGATTTTAATACCATAGGGAAAAGGAGATATAAAATGATACATTCCTAAGGTGATTAACTTATCCATTATCCAAGTATATAGGTAAATCTTCTTTTTTAGGCAAGGTGAATTACCTATACTAAGGGTCCCACTTCCATGAAAACCTATCTATTTCAAAAAGATAGAATGCACAAACAAGTATTCAAAGGACCTTATGGTCATTATACATGAGATATACAGTTCATCTCCTAGCTTCAATTCGAATGATCATTGCTTCAAAGTGTGACCCTGGATTTTGGTTTTAGATGTGTCAATGGTATGTTTTTGTTTATCTCTCTTTACCCAGCATAGCCCCACTTCTAGCACACTTATTCAGTACCCTGGTGGGTTTACTTGTATTTCTTGATACTTCCTTTTTTATTATATATCACTTGAAAGATTTAAAATCATGTATATTGCTCTTTGACAACATTTTAGAGTGTAAGGAAGGCATGTGGTACGAGAGTGTTTTAAATTTACTAGGCACATAGTTAATGATTTATATTTACTCCAAGGGTGACATCATCCACAACAATCTCAAATCTCAGTTATTCAATGTATAAAAGAACATCTCGGATAATGACTAAAAGGCCCTCTAGGATTAGGATCCTCGTGAAATTTTATTAAGGTTTTCTAGAAGTGTTCCACCATAGGAGGTTTTTCATCAATACCTTCCAAGAGAAACTTATAAAGAGAGTCCTTGGATAAGAATTTGTTAAATCAATTAGGTCAATATCAAACATAATGATGCCACCCTTTCCCAATGGATAATCTTGGACATTCATATTGAAAGTCACTTTTCAAAATGATGAGGAAATAATAAGGCAGATGCACCTATAGACGTATCAAATAAGATAGGGGTGAATGTGGAAATTTCACTTTAAGGGGATAATAATGGTGATACATTTAGGAGTAGGTATGACAATTCATAATAGGAAGTGTACATAAGAATAAAAACAATTCAGCACATGGTTTAAATGATTCTTTAATTGAAAGAACATGAAAAATTAGCTCATACCTCCACTCACCTGCAATAATGGTAGTGTCAATATACAGGACAATGATCATATCGTTTTGATACTAGTACCGGATTATTAACTGGTACCGGAACATGATTCTGCAGTACTAGAATAGAATTCTGCAATACCGGATGCACTTGATAAGGTACCTGATATTTTTTATCTTTAAACTGGAACTTGCATGCCTCATATTGTGGCTGGAATACTCTGAGTTTCAAGCTGTAGAAAAATGTTGGCGATCACTGGTACTAGATCAAACTGCAGGTGATTTTATCCAAGATTCAAAACTGGAAGTGTTGAATATGCCAACAGGTACTGTAATGCTAAAGTCTGAGTTGAATATCAGAACATGTAGGTATGCTAATTTTACTGAAGTATTATTCTTGAAAACTAAATGTAGCACACAGGTACAAAAAAATTAAATTGAGGTAAAAGAGATAGGCAAGGTGGAATTAGGTTCCAAATTCTACAATAACTCTTAGTTTGGAGAATCTTTTGCTACTGAAAGACAAAAGGCTCCTCCTTTATATCCAAATCAGACCATCGAACATGTTAACACTTCCATTTTATTAGCAAGATAAAATCTAACTACTATTGTTCCTTTAAAAAAAAAATGATCCAGGGATAGTTCCTGCTCGTCAGAGTTTTCACAAAAAACTCATTGAGGCTCATTTATCATGAGTGATCTACAAAGAAAGATCATAGTTAGCTTAATTTTATAAATCACTCAAAACCTATATCTATAAACTCACATATATACACATATGTACAGAGTTAAATCATATAATAAGAGACTTACAATGGTGGATTAGCAAGGGGAGGACTCCCCTTGCTTACCAATTGCATTTCAAAACTCTAAAGAACATGCTTGATAAAATCTTCTTTAGACAAGGGCTTATGATATACCTTCAAGCGATGCCCATTTACAACAAAGGAAGTTTGATCTGCATCAATGTTTTTTATCTTAACCAAACCATTGTCATAGATTTTTTCCACTTCATAAGGTCCCAACCATCAGGTTGATAGTTTTCCTTTAAAAATTTTAAACCTGTTGTCATAAAACAAGGCCCAGTCACCTGGCTAAGAGGAAGTTTTCTTAATAAATTTTCCATGCCATTTAGCCCTCTAATCTTGAATGAGTGTGTTTCTCTGAAGAGCATCCTGCTTGATCTCATCACACTAACAAATTTGGGTCATTTTGTGACGGCTCTTTCGACGCTCTTGAGACGTTATGTCCTGGATATTGCGATGAATCTTGAGTCTCTCAAATGTCATTTCATGTGATGTGGAAATTTCGACAAAATTGAATTAACGTCGCAAGAGCGACGACTATAGGGAACTTCTCACAATTGCGACAAAAAAAGAAATATCGTTGCCAATATGGCTAAGTAAAGAATTCGTCGAAAGTGCAACACAGCAGAGAAAGCGTCGCACACTCGACGAAACGACTGTCGAAATGTTCGTCGCTTGTGCGTCGAAACTGCGACGACAACTTTCGTGGTTTATATAGCAATTTTGTCGCATGATTTCTATTAGGCATCGAAATTGTGACAACAACTTTTCTTGGTTTATATAGAAAATTCGTCGCGGGATTTATATTGTGCGTCGAAATTGCGACGACAAATTTTCTTGGTTTATATAGCAAATTTGTCGCAGGATTTCTGTTGTGCGTCGAAATTGCGACGACAACTTTTCTTGGTTTATATAGAAAATTCGTCGTAGGATTTTTGTTGTGTGTTGAAATTGCG
>JZKD02S1672762.1:61466-75738 GCA_000966675.3 Picea glauca
AAAAAAAGAGAATGAATATATAGCTAATTACCATGGGACGATATTCATTCGATCCGCCATCAATGTGCCCATATTTCCTACAATGTTTTATAGCTGTTGCTATTAAAATTATTACAAGACGTATGAGGCAAAATTTCTTACAAGGGAAATAACATCTACCATCACCCTTTTCACCCGCTTTACTTTTTCCCCCACTTCTAACTATATTCTGTGACATTCTTTCGCACAACTTCTGCACAAAAATACCCTTTCAGAACCGTCATTGTTATAGCAAGATTGTCGCAACATCTTTAAATCGTCAAATATTTATAGTTCAATTTTAGGTCACAATCGTCGCAATTGCGACGACAGTGACCTAAAATATTTCTTTTGTTTACCTATTTATTTGTCATATTTAATGGTCACTTTTAACGTTCACTTATAACGGTCATTCATCATGCTTGCGACGAACATTGACCATATTTGTCGCGCTTGCGACGAACATTGACCATATTAATTTAGACAAAGTACATTCGTCGATATAACGACGAATACGGGGTGGATTTAGAAAAAAAATGAATAATTGAAATTTTTCTCTTGAATGTTGCGACGAAAGAGTACTTTCGTCGCAAGTGGTCATCACAAATTTTTCAATATGTAGTAGTGTCAAGTTCATTCAACTACATTACCCTTTGTTTTTGTGCCTTATCTAGGTCCATTCCCAATTGCATGGTTGTTCTAAAGGTCTTTACTTGAAATTCTATGGGGAGAAACACCTACTTCGCATACACCAATTCATAAGGGGTATGACCTGTGGTGTTTCTCCAGGTTGTTTAGTAAGCCCATAAGGCTTCAGGCAAGCCATCAACCCAGTCTTTATGGTGCAGTTGAACTATTTTTGTGAGAATGGATTCTCTCACCTTATGGTTGACTCCACCTATCCATTTGCTTGGGGGTGATAAGGTGTAGATTTTTGATGCTTGATCCGATATTGTTTTGTGGATTTGACCAGAAGTATGTGGCTTTGACCAGTTTATAAGTAAATTGGGTCCCTTGGTCTTTCTCTATCTCTCTAGGCACACCAAAACAGGTAAATATTTCTTCTAATAGAAAATCAGAAATAGATTGTTCATTGACATAATACAAAGATTTAGCCTCTACCTATTTTGTCACATAATCCGCAAACGAATATGTACCTTTTCCTTCTAGACATAGGGTTGATTGGTCCTACGAAATATAATTCCCATTTTCAAAAGGTTGGATTACTACCTGTGTTTGAAAAGGCATCTCATAAATCAAAGTTGGCCTCCCCATCCTTTGGAAATCATCACAACTAGCCACATACTTCTTTGCATATTTAAAAATGGTTGGCCAATACTAACATAACTGTAACATTTTGTATGATGTCCTTTTGTTGGCAAAAATTTCCCACAACATGGCCCATCATGATAGGTTTTAATAATGTCATGCATCTCATCTTCCCGTACACATCTTCTAATCACCAAATCAAGACTAGTGCGGTATAAACAATGATCATGCCACATGTAATTAGCACTTAGCTGAATAATTCTCTCTTTTTTCCCGAGAGGATAGATTTTGAGGTAATTTCGTTGTTACTAGATAATTGGCCACATCTTCATACCAAGGAATGTAAGTAGAGATAGCAAACAAGTTTTCGTCGGGAAAATTATCATTAACTGGTGTATTCTCTCCTATATGAATAAGTCTGGACAGAAAATCAACAACAAGATTATCTCTCCCAGGTTTGTTTGTAATAGTAATGTTGAATTATTGTAACAATAACATCCATATCATAAATCTAACATTTGTGACAAGTTTATTCTTTAAAAATCTAATAGGTGAGTGATCGGTGTGTACAAAGACTTCATACCCAGTTATATAATGTTGAAATTTTTTAATGGCATGAACTACTCCCATAAATTCTTTTTCAGTAACCGTATAGTTTATCTCAGTAGGAGAGAGGTTTTTGCTGACAAAATAGATAGCATGGGGAACTTGATTTTCTCTTTGGCCCAAAACAACACCCAAAGCTATATCTGAGGCATCATTACAAATGTGAAAGGGGAGGGACCAATTTGGCCCTCTTAAAATAGGAGCAGTTGAAAGCTTATGTTTTAAAATTTCAAAAGCAATTTGCAATTGAGAATCCTAACGGAATTCAATGTCCTTTGCTAACAGTTTGAACAGTGGGGCAACTAGGTTTGTGAAATTTTGAACAAATATTCTATAATATCTACCATGCCCTAAGAAGCTTCTAACTTCTTTTTGGGAACTAGGGGTTTTGATTCAAGAAATGATTTCAATTTTAGCAGGATCTACCCTTATTTTGGTACCAAAAATATGATGGCCTAAAACAATCCCCTCAGTAAACATTATTTTGGATTTTTCATGGTTGAGGGAAAGGTTAGTTTCTTTACATCTGATCAACACTTTCTTTAGGTTGTCTAAGGCTTGTTGAAAATCATCCCCATATACTGTGAAGTCATCCATATAGACTTCCACACAATCATGGGTTAAATCAGAAAAGATGGCCAGGACAACCCATTGAAAGGCGGTAGGGGCATTACATAATCCAAAGGGAAGGACCCTATAAGCATAAGTACCCCAGGGGCAAGTAAAAGTGGTCTTATTCTGATCCTCTGGTGCAAATTGGATCTGGTTATAACCACTGAACCCATCCAAGAAGGAAAAGTACTTTTTTCCGAGACAAAGTGTCCAACACTTGATGTATAAAAGGTAAAAGAAAATAATCTCTAAAGGTAGCCTTATTTAGCTCTCTAAATGCCATTTTTCTTAGGAATAATGACTAATGGAAATACCCACTTACTATCTGAACTGGGATAGATAAAATTAACATTTAGGAGTTTTTGCAACTCTTCTTTCACTATATCCTTCAAGGACGGATTCATCCACCTCTAAGGTTGCCTAACAGGTATGATTTGATCATCGATATAGATGTGATGGATACAAGTATCTAGGTGGATCCCTTTCATGTCAAAATAGTCCCATGCAAAGGCCTATTCTTGAATCATTTGAATCAATCGATCTTATTTTTCAGCTTCCAAATTAGAATTGATATAAAGACACTTTCTACGACCAATTTCAATTGATTTCACAGGTGACTCTCTACCTTCATTCAATGTTGTCATAATGAACAAGGTAGAAGGATGACAAAGTTCCTGGAATTCAGAGCTGAAAATATGTTTATATTCCTGAAAAGATCATGGATATTCAATACATTCAGTCTCACCTAAGAATTTGCTTAAAATTTGGTCTTCAATTTGTTCTTGAAAACCTCTTATTTGTTCAATTGTTAACAAGGGTTGAGCACATTCCTCCTCCCCATATGGATTCTCTAACGATAAAATAATTTTGGTAGTTGGTTGGGCATGAGGGCATAGAGTAAGCTTTTGGCTGTGGGTCCCAATGGAAATTGTCATCTCTCCAGACCAACGTCCAATGAATGCATCAACAATGGCCAACCAATCGACCAAGCACAATTGGATGTCCGGGTTTGGAAGATTTTGGATGAATTACCAAGAAGTCTACAGGATACTCCCAGGAAGCTAGGGTGACTGTTACATCATCCTGACTTCCAGCTAGACTAATGACTGATTTATCTGCTAATTCCAATAGGGTCTGGGTTGGCCTTAAGTGATTTAGTTGCAGCATTTGCATTGTACCAACATGCATAACATTTATTGCATCTCTGAGATCAACGAGTGTATTTGGTAAAAAAAATCCATTAATTTCTATGGTTACCACTAGGTTCCCTGGGTCATTGTATTTGGATGGAATTTTTGATATGAATTCCGACAATTGTCCAACCACCTATATAACAAGAGGCACCTTCCTTTTTCTTCCAGGCTTTTTAATGCAAAGGTCCCTTACAATCTTGGCATAGATAGGAATACGCTTAATAACTTGTAGCAGGGGAATCTTTACACATATATTTCTTAATTCAACTTCTAAATCATGTCCTAAAGGTACCTCAGGCTTCTTTACAAGAAACCTTTATGGGTAAGGTGGACAATTAGTTTCCTGAGGTAGTTCAGGTTGTGAGGTAGGACTGGCTAAAATGTCAGGAGGAATTTCCTTTGTAACATGGGTGTCTTCATCTTCATCTGGTTGATTTTCTCATTGTTCTTCTTGGATAACCATTGTAGAAATTATTTTATTTAAGACCTTCCCAGATCTTAATTAGATTTCATTTAATGGAGTCGAGGTAATTACATAAGTCGGGAAGGTCAGCAATTCCATATTCTGTACAAGTTGAGTAGGTCTATTATTAGGGTTTGCAATGGGCTATGCAGGAATTGGGGTAGGACAAGGACGGTTTGGATTAAGTGGAGCTTGCATTTATTGTTATTGGTTCGGATTCATGGGAGATGTAAGTTGTTGTAGTAGTTGAGGAGGTGGATTAAATCCTGGCAAAAGCCGAGAGATATTAGAAGGGTAATGTGGATATGTAGGATAAGATGCCATTTGTAATGGCTGCAAAGGGGAATTTCCATAGGAAGTTCCCCTCCATCCATGTTTCCAAGGATGGCCTTGGGGTTGCTAAGGTGTCCACTAGGAATAAGGCATCGGGGGGACCCATTATTGTTGTGGGTATTGCATGGAGGGATCTAGGAACATGTTAGGGTTTTGTTGCCTCCATAGTCTCTTAGGGGGATATGATGTGTCCTGGGGTTCTACTCCTCCATTATATATGGCTTGAAGTCCAAGGAGTGAAGGGAACCTCTTAGTAAGATGATCCTCCATACAAATTCCACAAACTTCTATGACATTAACATGGCACTCCTTCTCGGGATGTGTTTTGCTACACAGAGAATAGAAAATTGCCAAGGTAACATTCTCTTCCTCTTCTTTCCTCTTGATTTCAGAGTATCCAATTGGGTGTTGATCATGTTTAGGATATCTATTTTGAAATTCTCTAGTAGATTTCCCAGTTCCATTTTTGTGACACCTCCTATGGCAGGTTTGACAATTTTGGTTGAACTTTTCCCAGTTTTCTCTTGACTACGGGAGTACTTTTTGCAATACTCGACAATCTCATCAAATGGTTTTTGGTATACATCCCCAGAGCTCATGAGGTTCAACACTTCTATACAATCATCCCTTACACCCTTAAGAAAAATAGTTCTAACCGTGGTTGTGTCAAGAGAATTTTTTTTGGTCTTTTGGTAGTTATAGAGGAACCTTTCCAAGTAATCCTCTAGGATTTCCTCCTCAGATTGTTGCATCTTGAATATGTCATTCCTAGTATCTCTAGGTCTACAATAATCCTGCTACTTTTGGAGAAAATTTTCCTTCATGTCATCCCAAGACAAAATACTATGTTCCCCTAAACTCATGAACCATCTTAGTGTTGAGTCTTTTAGTGTGGCTGGAAATAATTTTAATTTTTAGCATTGTCTGTGTAATTATAACTTCTGCATAATATATCAAACTCAAACATAAATGAATCAGGTTCCTCATATGACATACCCTGAAAGTGAGGCAGTGATGATAACAAAATATTCTTCATGGTGACATTTATGGTAATGTCCAGTATCGAAAATCCAAATGTCTCTATCTCATTGTTTTCATTCCCTTCTTTATCTTCCATATTTCCGAACAACAATTTATAGGCGACAAGTGATGTTTCCCCACTAGGTGATGGTTCAACCACTGAATTATTTGGGATATATAAGTTTTCCAATACTTTGTGTACTGCTCCAACTGTAGATTCAACCTCTTCTACCACTACCTTTGTTTCCTTTCCAATTCCTTCTTTTGATTGGGTCGCCACTGCTTCTCCTACTACTTGTTGTGATATGTTTCCAAATTGCACAATAGCTTCAGCTTCAGGGTCCTTGATTGTAGTTTCAATTACTGCATCTGAACTTTCTCCTCTAAATTTTTTTCCTGCATAGCGATTAGCATAATTAGTGGGAGTGGTTTTTCTTGACCATATATTTTTTTTTGAATTTTTGATGCAATAAATACGCCTTTACTATCCCTAAGTCTACTCATATAAAAGAAAAAGATATAATGCTAACAAAACACAAATTCTAACTACTAAAGGGAAGAGGACAACCTAACTTTGGAGTGACCCCACTAAAGTGAATGCACACGTTCTTACCTCTCGTCTTATCGTCTTCTCTCCACCCTTAGGTCGTCCTTAAAACCAATCCAAAATCATCAAATCAATCTAATTCAAACACTACTTATTACCATTTACAACTCCCTGGCAATGACGTCAAAATGTTGGTGCAATTATATGTATAATATATAGCCAATCATTAATATGTCAACCAGGATTAGTAATCAACAGAGTTGTTACACCATATGTGCCGAAAACAGGTACTTTAACTATGTCTAGTGAGTATAGTAGAAATTAAAGCATTTTCAGATATACACTCTGTTTTATTTAAACTCTAATCACAATCCTTAATCTAAAATCCAATAGAAAATCTATCTAAATGTGGATGTCCTAATCACTATGTAACTAAATCTTCCTAGTGTATAATTCACACACTCTGCAAGATTCAAATGATCTCTAGAGACTATTCTACTTCAACAAACAATTAGTACAAAAAACAAGGTTTTCCATTTACTGGCTCAGGAAAACGAAAGATGGAATATTGTCTTGATCCTATAATAACACACTTGGTTGTTAATTCTCAAGCAATCCCTGTATGATTCCTCACACACTCTTTCAAAATCATTTAATGCAACACAAAAGAAAATTTAATACAATCTCACAATCTAACAAATCTGAGGAAAACACTTTGTTTCTACGCAAGGAGCAGAGGTCTCATTAAGACTTTCCATTTGATGGCTCCTGTAATACGAAAGATGGATTCTTGAGTTGCTCATGTATTAACACACTTTGCAATTCAAAACAAATTCTAAAAGAATGTTTTCTTTCCTCATAGCATGAATTCAATAGGCGATCACACTTCATAAATCTCTGCTACTATTTCAACTTTACCAATTATTGAAAATGAAGCTAGATAAAATGCTTATGGTTATGGTGCACCAAACCCATCACACTCATGATAGCATAACAAAATTCACACCTTTCTCACACTTAACATCTATACTATATTTAAATCAAATAAGAAATCGAATTAGCAAAGATAATAGCTAGTATCGAATGATAACAAGCAGGTACATGACAATCACAGATCATTACAGGGTCACAATAAATGAGTACAAGAATAAAAACTATGCTATAATCTACAATAAGCTCACCAAGTTGGACTGGTGGGCCCTTGCTGATGCCAACAGGGAAGCTTAAAAACTCACAAAATGATAGATTCTAAGGAGCACACAAGATCAACAAACTCAGATTCATATTAACCTTCAACAAATGAGTTTACGTGAAATATGTGTTCATATGAAAATATGATAGCATAACAGTATATGATTACTCTCCACTTCAGTCACCTACAAGCCCTCTTTATAAGAGAAACAACCCGATACAACCAATATTGGAGATAATTCAGAAATAAATGTGCCAATCTAAAAATATGTTCAATCTATTTAATACATTGTTCTTCTCGTTGAAGTTCCTTCATCCTCATGACACGAAGTGCATGGGGCTGAAGGTATATCGTGCAAGATCAAAATGGAGGATATCGTTCACCAATCGTTCCCTCAAACTTATCAAAATATCCCATTCAGTTAATCAATTCCAGATTTTCGGGTGCAGGTACCAGATGTCTGTAGAGTTCGGTATCGGATGGCTCTGGAATGTTCCGGTACTGGTACCAGATTACTTGGAATGCCGATACCATATGAATTGGACATTGTCTTAAGATCTTGTCTTAATAAGATTCCCGGGACAGGGTAATTAGAAGGATTATAGCACATTATTAATTATTCTAACTATTAATAAACCATAAAAACCATAGCCAAATGTTCTTTACCTCGTGTACACCAAGAAGTGGTTTAGAGAGTATAGTGATGAGAAAAATGGATGGATTACTTAGGATTTTAAGGAAAAATGGTTGATATGGAAGGCGAAAATGAGGTGACTATAAATGTAAAAAGGGAGACCCAACAAAGTCACCACTAACTTCCCTTCTAGTCTCAGAACTAAGGCAAAATCCATATCCCAATCCTTCTGACTAGCTTCCTCCTCTAGCACTGAAACAAGGGAATCCTCCCAGGAGGTCCCATATCTCCTCGAAGCCTCTAAAGCTTCGATCTAGCCTCCTCAACTCATGGAACATGTTCGTTATTCCTGGAAGACGTCTCTCTCTCCCATCTGAATCTGAGGAGGAATACTTTTTGAATGAAAGTCTCTAAGCCATTGACTCTCTCTAAGATTAGGCTCACTCTTAGTGTGCATGCTCCCTCTGAGTCTATATAATCTCTGGAGTCATCTTCTCTGAAGTAGGGAAAAAACCCAACCAACTTTTCTTAGAGAGAATATTCCAATACAACCATGAACATGCTCTAATCACAAGAGAAAACCAACAAAGAAGAACCAAATATTTATCTCTTCTTCTTGTCAAACCCTAGAGAGGGTTGAAAACTGAGCAACACCACAGGACTGGTACCAAGATAACACACCACAGAGCTCACACCAAGATAGGTGCATCACTAGAATTGACACCATAAAGCTAGCACCACAAAGCTGGCGCCACTGGTAATTGGTAACTGCAACTGCCACTGTAACTACTACGACAACTGGCACAAAGCAACTGGGCATCACCACACAACCTTAGCGCAACTCCTCCAGAGGTAGTGCACAAGAGAAACCACCAAGAGCCACCAAGAATGTCCTTCCCCAAGTGGGGTGCACTCTCCGAGAGAACCAGAAATAACAAAATTGCAGTTGCAACTGCCTAGTGCGCACTGCAGAAGGAGAATTGCCTGACTTTACAAATGAACTGACCCAGATTAGTATTTATACTAATCAGGGCGCTTGTCTGGGGCCGACTTTTTATTCTGGGTCTTTATTATTTCTGTGGGCCGACTTCTCTTCCTGGAAATTATATTTCCACTTTATTATTATTTCTTGTGGGTCAACTTCTCTTCTGTGGTCTTCTATTTTACTTTATTCTTTTTCGGGGTGTTCTTCAACTTTTCAATGGTCTTCCTTTGACTTCTTGGAATATTCTTCTTCTCTAAGAAAAGTTGTCCATGAGGGAATACCTCTCGCAGCTACCAAAACATCAACAATTAGAACATTCTTCTCGAGTAATTGAAGAGGAATTCAAGTGTTGTATTCTGGGTCTAAATTTGCACATGTTAATGATATTAGAGTTGGGTAAAGTTGGCTTTGAAGGAGGCGTTCCTATTGTTATTCATTATTGGAAATAATTTCCATCAAATGACCAATTGGCATAGTGTCCCAACTTGTTCTTGGAACACCCCAATGCTAGCAAAGTTGTTGTTAGAAGGCAATGCCTAATTAGATCGCTACAACTAGTTGAATGAACAAACAAATATTGGTTGAGTGCTACATACACAATCATCTTGTTATGTGGTTAGCACTATTAAGCAAGGTAGCATTATTTTATTGTTCAAAATTTGTCAGAGACTCTACATTCAATAAACTCAACCTCACTGAAGCATAAATGAACATGTAACATAACACATTTGAATCTATTGTTGGACAATGGTTCTAGCAACACTTACAACATTGCATATTATTAATGACTAGGCTTGAATTCTTAACAAACTACAAGAGGAGATGTACCTACATGTATCCTTTGAAGTTTTGAATGTAGAGCATGTTTCAACTGACTGACTATGATGGCTTCGCTGTTGAGCATTGGCCTTGGACATCGTAAGCCAATAACCCAAATATAGTATCCAGAGTTTAACACTTCCTTATATGATATCCCATTCATGCACAATAAATCTTTGGCCTCAACTTTTACACATTAACTATTTAATTGCAGAGAGTGTAGTGGCATCAATGGCTAGCATTGGTCCTAACTATCCACAAATAGAGAAGTGAACCAATCGACAACAAAGTCATACATTTTTTTTCCTATTGTTGATGGAGGAAGAGCCATGCCTTGTATGTTTGTTTGGTGATTAACAACCAAGAAGCTAAAACTCACAGACTTGATTGTCATTACATTGCCAACAAGTTGTCATGTGTAGATTACACCCAAGAACGTGTCATTTCTATTCAATAACAAAGAAAAAAGTTAACACAGTGGTGGAAGGTACCATGAACAATAGAGTTATGTCTCACTGAATTTTCCATTGGTGTTGGCCATTAACAAAGAGCATAGTGTTGTGTAGGCACAATAGAACAACAATGATTAAAGAAAACCACTGAGCGCATTGTGAACTTAACATTTGAAGATCGAGAGGAGCTTGATGCTAATTGCCAAAGAAACTCGAAAGAATAGAGGCCTTGTAGCCATTCTAAAGATTGATATCTTCATGTAAGTATGATAACATAGATAAGAAGTTGTTTTGCAAAGGATCTGTGTTGGTGAAGTGAGTCAACTATAAGTCCCTCATTTATAGATCATATTGGTATCATAGCAATTGAATCCTTGACCATGACACAACTGCCATAACCTTGCAGACCTAACATGTGTAAAGAAAATAGAGAGAGATTGGAAGAACTGTAGGTTGTCAATGCTCAACTTCAAAAATAGAACAAGCACTTGAAGGAATAGATCCAGAGGTTTAACTCGAGGATGAGAGAGATGGAGAAGAACCTCGAGACTTCGAAAACACTATTGTCATTGATAAATAAGCAATTTGTTGAATGCCAAGAATCCCTCAATGCAGTTATTGGTAGGAGGACATGTTCACTTAGATGATGACTGAGCCACAACGGGAGTTGACATAGAAGGAGGAGGAATTGGCAAAGCTCCAAGCAGTTATCCAAGAGCACAAAGAAACAAATCCACCTTCTATTACCACTGCAGAACCCGACACTATGACTGAGACAAAATGGGGTCACACTGAACAAGAAGACCAACATTTAACTTGGCTTCATTGGCTACCAAGATGGACTGTCTCCAAGTCTAAGAGAGAGATGGGAATGAATGTTGATTGCAAAGTTTGGATATGGAGATTACCCAGAGCTGAAAGTTAGTGAGCAAACTTCTGCATTGCGGGAACAAGTGAGCCAACAACTAGAGTTAGAGCCATAGTCAAAACTAGAGCAAGTAGCCAGAGCCACGAGACAAAGCTAGAGCTATATTCAAAGCTGTAGCCAGGAGCTAGAGTCAAAGCCATGTTCCAGAGAAGCAAACATAAGACACATTGATCCATATTGGTTTCCTCCAAGCTTTTGGAGACCAAAAAGCCTCTCAATGGGGAGGTATGATATGAAATAGATTGGAACAAACAAATAGTTGTAAGACTCAATACATGCAAGCATAATTTGACAATTAATGAAGGTTAGATAAAGTATGAAAGACAATGCAAATGTAAAAGTGAATGAGATAAAAGACAGGGAGAAAAAAAGATAGAAATGATCGAGCACATGGAATGGAGGTTGAGAAATTAAATTTTGCAACAATTGCCTCAATGGATTTGACTATTACAGATCAAGTGTAAACTACATCCAGTCTGGTTTTAAGCTTCTTTAGTTCACAAGGGATCCATTGCTACTAATCAAGCATATCAACCCAATAAAAGTGAATGGAGGCATTCAAGCACAGTGGGCAATTATTTTCTTGCACACTATCAACTAAATATCCTAGTTTCTAAGCTRTTGCGATTTATGGGTTTGTAACAAGGTATTTAGCTCTCTAATGGGGTATTTAGTGCATACGATGACTTATCCGAGCACCAAAATCRAACTCAACCTTGGTTGTGTCCTCCACCTTCACCACCACGAATTTAGTATTTGCAATGATGCAAGCTTAACCTTGGTTGTGTCTTCCACCTTCACCACAAGAAACATGGAAACACCACCCTCCACCACAATGAACAACATAGGAAGAAGGCTTAAGTAAATTGTTAATTTCAAAATAAGATCAGGGTTTGGGAAAACAAATGAATACATGGTTGGTGCGTTTTGAATCATGAATAGATAGATGATGAAGGTTGAACTCCATTTTGCACACTGTCGTCTTGTTACAAGTATCCATCTCAAGAATTTGAGGTATCTACATTGTTAATCCATGTTATCATAATACCTTTGATTGTCAACACCATGACATATCCATAAACATACCATGGAACATCACATAGTTACCAAGTTTGAATTCGAATTCGATTCGATACAAAACAAATTTGACTGCCTAAAATCTAATACAGAACAAATTAAGGGGTATACATCTTACAAATAATAAAACATATTATTTTTTCAAATTTTTAGAAAATCTAAATTGATAATCATAACATTAAAAACCCGAAAAACCCCTCAAAAAGTATTTTCAATAATCTTCTTTGAAGTAGGAATCACATCATTCTCATTGATATGATGTGTGGATATGAAAGATGATCCGTGAAATTGAACTAGATACACTAAAAACTATGAAACATCTCCTATTATAAAATTAAAAAAATTAAAGTAAAACTATGAATTCTATATGAAATTAAAATATATTCTTATTGTAAATTTACAATATAAAACTACCATCGCAATATCAATAACTAAGAAAAACATAATAAATAAACTCATATCATTTCATCATTTTCACTATTAATATATGCAAGCAACAAAGTTATGTTGAGTATAAAATACTTGCCCACTGAAATTTGCACCCTAAAGCACGTGAGTTGTAGTTGTGGATGTTTTTTGTGTCAATGGTTTTTTGGGTGTATTCTTACAAGAAACAGAGTGTTCTTAGCATAATCAATCAAACAAAGCATTTATGGGTTGATTGAGATTTTGTGACTGCTAGAGCATTTTTACCATAACAAAGCATTTGCTAGTGGATTGAGTTTTTGGGTTGTTGTGATTGTTGGTTGATTGATTGAGTTTTGTAACTACCGGTTGGTTGATTGAGCTTTTGTGGCTGCAACTTCAATTGGGCGGGAGCATTCTTTCGAGGCGTAAGAAGCTCCATATCTTGCCCTTAAAATGCTAATCACAATGGTTTACAATTTCAGTGAACAAAAGTCAAAATCAATTGCTCAGAATCAATCCATTAGCAAGCGACATTTCTTGTTTCAAATACCTAATCTAATATTTAACATACACACAATTTAGTCAATCTTGAAACGCTGAACTTGACCCAAGCTAAGCTAAGCTAAGCTAAATAAGGTTACAACGGAGGTCAAGTTATGAAAGACCAACCCCGAATAAGTTAAGTTACAATAGAGCGAAGATAAAATTATACTTCGAGTGGTCATAAAAAATGACATATTTTTTACAATTTTTTAATATAGAATATGTGATCACGAAAAAAAATTCAAATTAAGGAAGTTTCAAATTCTTTAAACCAATACATCCCGAATTTGGTAACCATGAAACATCATAGTGACAAAGTCTTTAAGACTCTAATGTTAATACAACGGAATTTGGTAACCATGGAACATCACAGGGACAAAGTCTTTAAGACTCTAATGTTAAGTGGATGTTGCTTCCTACAACTACCACCTTTAGTCATAAATACTAATGACGTTTTGGAAGAAATATCTACCACGGAAATAAGCTGTGAAAGATAATGGCATAATCACGAGGTGAGCCAGCTCGAATAGCCAACTCATAAAAACAGTGACCAGCACAGCAATCGTGAATTTCATTTAATTTGTAATTTCTCGTAAAGAGAAGCTTCAACGGTCTAAACGCAATAAGACGAAGGGAAGCCCGACGCTGGCCACAGGCATATAAATACATTGTCTATATGCCCAACTACCCAGTGAGTACAATATTCAATTTCTATTGCAGTGGACGTGGGATTCCTAATCCTGTTCGGCAGCAATAATGCAGCATTTATGTGATATACATTGGCATGTAGAGGTGGAGATATTGCACATCCCAGTGTGTATATGGCAGGATATAGCATCAATGCAGCACTGGTCAGTGCATATTGCTTGCCCTCGCTTTCCCAGCAGWACCCACTTCGAAGTGCCCATCTGACACATCAAATTCTTCATTCAGATACATAAATACGATCAGCCTGGGGCCAGTAAGGTATTTTCGGTGCCGTCTTCGTTAATTCTCTGTTCTGCAGTTCCCTTGGCCAAACCCACAAAGGAAATCTACTCGTACAAGGGTTTCTAGAAGGTTGGGAATGGAAACGATTCTGACATGGCAGGTTGTGAGCTTGGCCGGCATTCTGGGTTGGATCTTGTTCACCAGATTAACGAATTTAACGGTTCGAATCAGATCCTTAACGCA
>JZKD02S1672762.1:85704-99653 GCA_000966675.3 Picea glauca
CCTCAACTTCAACAGGTTCATGACAGACTTCCACAAACTAAGCAGTGCGACGTCTCCAACAATACAAGCAACTCACCAAGATGCAGATCCAACAAATGCTTTTCCCTCTCCCCCGGGAACTCTACGCAATGGAGACCATTGCTTCCTAAGGAGGGAGGATTGATCCAGGTGGATATCGGTGGCCCCCCACCTTTTCCGACTGGCTCAAAACAATTTTCTGGCAATTTTGGCAATTTACTATTTTTAGCAGGTTTTAACTTCCGGGGCCATTTTGAGGGCCTAAATGAAGGTTTTTTCGAGATTGAGGTTCTCAATGAGAGTCGAACGCATGATTGAGCCCCCAAAATGAATCTCCTCGACGATACCTTTCCAACGAACTATGATACGCCTAAAATGGAGATCGTATGCAAAAGTTACGACCCCGGGAAGTTGATGTACTAACTTACCTAAACGGGGCCCACGTGACTTTTGGCGCTTCATCTCCTAGGGTTAGGTTTTTGGATGTTTAGGGTTTTTGGCATTCCTGTTTATTGTAAAAAGACCTTTAGAGCCTCATTATAATCATTTTCTTGCGAATGCGAGTAGCCGTCACATCTCTTCTCAGAGATAAGCTGCCACCATTCTAGCGAGTCTTTCACTCTGTATTTTTACGGTCTCTGTACATTTCTTTCATCAATAGAAATCGTGTATTACTGTATATCTGTACTTATGGTTGCATCTCTGATACATTTTTGTTATATTATTGCATATCTGTGATATCTCTGTGCATTTCTTTATTATATCTCCGATTTCATTTCGTGCCGAAAAGAATCCGGATCAACTTTGGAGCCCAAGAATGGATGCAGAGATCCCACGTTTGGGGCAAGCTTGTGATCATCACTTGCATAGTGAAGAAGGAGGTCGTTGACTTTGGAGGCACTCTGGCGTGGCTAGGAGACCAACTCCCATTCCTCTCCACTTGGATGCTAGCCTTTGGAGGCTTGGACGTCACCTACCTAGCTCCTGACATCATAGAGGAGACTAGGGTTTCGATGGAGGACTTGACGTGATGTTTTGGCGCGTGTGGCTTGATGGAGGGCCTTTAGAGGCCTAACGTTGAACTTCGCTTGCCCAACGCCTCATTTTGGGAGCCTAACGTCACCCTAGAGGGCATGACGTCACCCTAGAGGGCATGACGTCACCCTAGAGGGCATGACGTCACCCTTTGAGGGATATTTTGATGTAATTTTATTAAAATTGAGTTTTAAGGGCAATTTTGTAAGGTCGACCCTTCTATTTTGACATTGACATTTTTTTAGGGCAAAAGGTGATATAAATACACCTTTGGAAAATCATTTTAACACATAACTCTTTCTCTCACAAGAGAGTGGATCTGAAATTTTTGCCCTCTAGTGGCATTATTGGCTGAAATTACTAGTGCGCACCTCTTGAAAATCATGATTCTCCCTCTCTCTAGTGCTTTCTAATTGTTAAATTGCTAAGAAGATCTTGTCTAGGATATGCTTCTAAGGCTCTAAAGTGTCCAAGTTGAAGAGGAATTCGCTAGAGCCCAAAAGAGCTTGCACTCTAACTAAATTTCCATCTTTGAAACTTAAAGCTTGAGGCCTTGAAGTGCCAACACCTCAAGACCTCAAGAGCAATTCGTTAAATTGCTAAGAAGATCTTGTCTAGGATATGCTTCTAAGGCCCTGAAGTGTCCAAGTTGAAGAGGAATTCGCTAGAGCCCAAAAGAGCTCGCACTCTAACTAAATTTCCATCTTTGAAACTTAAAGCTTGAGTCCTTGAAGTGCCAACACCTCAAGACTTTATCTCTTTATCTTTAGACAAATATTGTCCTTTGTTTCTCCAAGTTATTGCTGCTGTTGTAATTGACTCCATAAGCCCCAGAGGCACTTGTCTACTTGCTCTTGTTGAGGGAATTGATCAAACAAATCTTACTCTTCATTCTCTAAAGCATCTACTAACTTCTATTGACCCTAGCTTAGCTTAAATCATCAACTAGTTGCTGCTGTTGCAAAACATTGCTACAGCCATAAACAAATATTGTCCTTTGTTTCTCCAAGTTATTGCTGCTGTTGTAATTGACTCCATAAGCCCCAAAGGCACTTGTCTACTTGCTCTTGTTGAGGGAATTGATCAAACAAATCTTACACTTTATTCTCTAAAGCATCTACTAACTTCTATTGACCCTAGCTTAGCTTAAATCATCAACTAATTGCTGCTGTTTCAAAACATTGCTACAGCCATAGACAAATATTGTCCTTTGTTTCTCCAAGTTATGGCTGCTGTTGTAATTGACTCCATAAGCCCCAAAGGCACTTGTCTACTTGCTCTTGTTGAGGGAATTGATCAAACAAATCTTACACTTTATTCTCTAAAGCATCTACTAACTTCTATTGACCCTAGCTTAGCTTAAATCATCAACTAATTGCTGCTGTTGCAAAACATTGCTACAGCCATACTAATTCATACTAATTTGCTGCATACACTAGCTTAACATCTAGCTAACTCACTCAAAAATTGCTTGTGACAATTGCTAAATAATCTACTTGATAAATGCTAAGTTTTCATTGTGATTACACGCAATTCTGAGTTATATTTCTCTTGGCTGTTATAAAACATTGAGTGCTGTTGTAAACTGATAACTTGCTGCAATTTCATATCAGCCAGCATATATTTCAATTGCCTATTGTCTATTGAGGTCTTATTATCATTTTTGTACTTGGAAATTGCTATATATATGTTACATTGTTCTTGTTCTGGGCAGGGACACCAATACTCTTCTTTGCCTCAATTTCTTGGACATAGACATTCTTGACTTAGGTGACCAGTGAGAGGGGGGTACATCTTAACCATATCCTTAGCTTACCTAGCCCTTTAGGTCACCGAGGACGCCTCCCTTGGGTTGGACCTTCATCCATGCCTAAAAGTGGGGATTTCTCACTGAGGTGACAATGGTGGGATATCATGTTGTTATGCCAATTTCACCTACTCGTCTTGGGCTTTGGACGAGTACAAATTGCGCGATAACAAGATCCACTTACTTGATTTGAGGATGATGTCCACTTTGGAGGCTACTTTGCACATTTTATCATGCTTGTTGATGGGACACCTCACCTTGGGAGATGCAACAAGTTTATTGAGGAGGTTCTTCATGGTTTCATGTCGTATCTTGAAAAAGGGTTGCTTGCATTCATAGTTGAAGATGTCCCACATTGGAGAAGATCTAGGAGGTTCCAAACCCTAGATCTAGGGTTGCATTGCATATTTTGAAGGTGACTTAGTTTTAGGAGCAGTTAACTTTTGACAGAGTGCCTAGAAATCCACAAAATTAATGCCAATAGATGTAGAATGGTTGCGGGATTTCCAAAATGTGGTCATAATAGAAGTTCCGACAAAAAATGATGCAATTATGGTTCTTTTAAAATCTACCATGATAAAATTTTCGCCTCAATTTTGACCACTTCGTTATTCTATATATTGTTGAGTAATTAGTTTGAGGAAATAATTCTTTACTCCTCCCTAGGCGAGTTCTAGGGTTTTCACATCAGAAATTTTTATTTTGTTGTAAAGGAAGTTGAGCTAGACTCTATATAAAGAGTAGCCCTTCCTCATTTGTACTCATGGTTGGATTTTTGGAGCTTCCCCTCCTTGGAGCTTAATTGATATAGCTTTCTTGGAGCATATGTGATGTATAAGGGCTCTTTCTTTATGGGATTCATAACTATTTTGGTGCTTAAAGGCTTGGAGTTGGTGTTGTTTCTTCTACATAAGGTTAGCAAATCAAACCATTGAACGATAAAGTCTACCACTTGGAAGGAAGTGGTTGTGAAGTAACTCCTCCCCTATTTTCCTTTGTTAGTTTAGTAGTTGCTTATTGATTGCTTGCTTTATCTGTTCTTTAGGAACCCTAGCAAAGTTATTGATTCAATTGCTAGGCTATAGTTGATGTTGCTAGTTGAAGGTTGATCCTTTTGGGCCCCTTCCATGTATAATTTCTACATTAAATTCCAACAAGCTTAGCATGGAGTTATTGAGTCCTTTGGCCCTAATTCTATTGCTAACACATCATAAAATACCCTTAGATTCTCCTTGACTCCATTTCCCTTGTTGGATTTGGCACTAATCTCTATTTCCTTCCATCACCCTTTTTATTTCCTAAAATACAAAAAATATTGTTTTACTAAAGCTACTCTCATATTACCCCGTGCCTCATTGCTTAGCTTTAGTAATCCTGCTAGGGATAACCCCCTTGAGCTAGAGGAAAGTTGGCCTAAAGTGAAGAGGATAGGTTACTTAGGTGACAGTTGTGACAGTCCTAATAGTTCCCTCTTGGGTTGTAGCTTGTGGATTAGGGATTTCATCATCAAGTGCGATTTGGGAGGTAACACTACCCCTTCATTGCACTTTTACTCATCCTAAGAGATTACTTTGACTTATGCAAGCCTTACCCTTGGATGATGACATTGTTAGTTCTTTGAGACTGTGTTGCTCCTCCAGTTTGCCATCATCTTGATTTAGCATATCCCTCCTTTTAGGTTTTCTTTTCAAGGAGAAGCTTCATTGGGAATAAACTCCATTTATTATTAATCTTAGAGAATGTCAATTAGTGAGTATTTACATCTACAAACTTGCCTGATTTTTGCGATTCCACATGCATAGGTTTGCATTTCACATTGCTTGGTACTTCTAGTAAAAAATGCTTATTACACAGTGCACAAAGGTCTTCAAGGAGAACCTTTATGGGGAATAAACTCCATTTATTATCAATCTTAGAGAATGTCGATTAGTGCGTATTTACATTTGCAAACTTGCACGCCTTTTCGATTCCACATCTATAGGGTTGTGTTTCACAATGCCTAGTGTTACCCCTCATATTACATGAGTAGTAAGCTTGTGATTTTCATCACATGACATGCGTGACATGTTGAGTTGTTGATGGATATTCTATTTTTCTTGGAGATGGGACATCTTCTATTCTTTTTTTTTTGTTGCTTGAGATGGTGCATGGATCATCTTGCTTCATCATGGTGGTGCATGGGTGATTCAGTGGTTTATATGGTGGACTATCTTGATGCATAGTTTTCTCTTCATGGTTTACACTCAATGGATAGCGATGACATACTCCTCAATGCTATGATATGATATTGGTTGATCATCCATCTATTTGATATCTCCATGCTTTTGGATCAACTTTCTTGATGATGGTGCTACTTCCTTGCTTCATGGTATTGCTCCTTGCATGTTTGTATGGTATGATGAGATATGGCTCTTGTGAGGGAGCGCTTCAGTGTTTGAGATTTTCACATTCTTATGATGATGATTGATGAAATAGACAATGGATTTGATGGAGTGCCCACCTTTTTGCCACTTAGATCACATGCATGCTCCTTGATGTTGGTGATGGAGCGCCCTCCTTTTTGCCACTTAGATCACATGCATGCTACTTGATGTTGGTGATAGAACGTCTGTTATTTTTCTTTATGCCCAACAAACTAATTTTTGATTCCAATAAAATTTTATACTCAGAACAAGAACAACAACAAATTCTAAATCTGATTTATGAAACATAAATATTATTGAGCAAAATAACCTTGCAATGCACAACAGAAAATATAGAAACCAATCACACAAATTTATGGACACTAGAAATACCCTGGAAACCCCAACTCCGGGAAAACCAACAAACGAGGGTGTTGTTATCAACTTCAACAAATCTAGAAAATGATTACAATAGTGCCAAACCTGGCAATAACATTCACCAAAAAAATCGTCTTGGATTTGAGCCTAAGCCTGCTGAGTTTTCGGCCCCACTCGTACGGCATGTACGACTCTCTAGCTCTGCTAGTACAACGACCTGGCATGCTGCTGTTACAGTTGAGGGTTATGGCCCTCACATGACCCTCGGTTATGCTGTAGGAAATATGACTAGGTTACTCCAGCCTCCATCTCCCCATGTGGCTGCTAACTCGGCCCCAAAACAGACCCTCACACCCTCCTCTCGACCTCTTGCTGAAGACACAACCCACATGGCCCTAGCACACAAAGACTCGGCCCCTCTTGGCACCTCGTCCTCTCAGCCTTGCTGGAAATGAAGGTTTACTGCCTTCCTGTCTCCCTCTTGACCCTGTACTCTCCCACACTTTCGATCTGTAGGTAAAAACCCTCTGGTGTCACTTACTAAATCGATTTCTCCTTAAGCCACCCCCTCTGCTTATAAATCTCTGGCTAGTTGATTCAATGGTGGATATTAACTCCCCAACGTGTCAAATCAATGGCTACGATCTAATTTGAAACTCACTTTGACTTTTGAATAAGATCAAAGAAGCTTCTCACAGAAAGTTAACTAATACTGATTAATTATTGTCATTTCCTAAGTTTAGACTTAGGAAATATTTAAATGACACTAATCGGGTTAAATATTCACATTTTTCTAAGTTAGACTTCAGAAAAATTTAAATGACTTGGAGAAACATTAATTCATGTGTCCTTTGCTTGCATGACACCTTGTCTAAGCAAAGAACACCTGTCGAAGCTACAATATTTCGACACTCCCTCTTATGTGGAAGGTGTTCTCCACTATTCCCATCTTATCCCTGAAGTAGACAAACTTGCCTTTCATTAAGGCCTTGGTGAGAATATATACCACCTTCTCATATGTAGGCACATATTGTAGTTCGACTGCACGCTTCTACACACAATCTTGAATGAAGTGATACCTGATGTCGATGTGCTTTGACCTATCATGAAACATCGAATTCTCAGAGAGTTTTATGCAACTCTGATTATCACAATGGATGATGGTCGGTTCTAGCTCCTGACCGAACAATGCCACAAGCAGTTTCCGAAGCCATACGACCTCACATGCTACCATGCTCGCTGCCATGTATTTTGCTTTCGCAGAACTCAATGCAACAAACTTATGCTTCTTGTTGAACCAAGAGACAACCCCTGATCCCAAGTTGAAACAACACCTTGAAGTGCTTTTCCTATCCACTGTATTGCTTGCCCAGTCTGCATCTGTAAAGCCCATCAACTTCAGTCCATATCCCTAAGCATACCTCAAACCATACTCAACTGTGCCACATAGGTACCTCAATATATGTTTCGCTGCTATCCAATGTGCTTTCCTTGGTTCAACCATCAATTGATTGAGAGTATTCACAACAAAACAATGTCTGGCCTAGTATTGACTAGATACATGAGAGACACTATCAACTGCCTATATAAGGTAGGGTCGATTGCCTCCTGCTTGGAAGCATCTGTCTTCTTCCAATTAGTAACCATGGGTGTAGACATTGGTCGACAGTCTTGCATCCTGAATCTCTTCAATATCTCTACTGTGTATTTCCAAGGAAAATCTCACCATCTCGCTGCCACACCTCCAATCCAAGAAAATAGTGTATCAACCCCAAATCCTTCATATTGAACTCCGAAGCAAGATCCCTTTTGCAATCTGCAATAAGCCTCTGTGAACCTGTCAGAAAAAGATCGTCCACATATAACACGAGAATGTGTGGCTCTCCCCCTATCATGATATAATAGAGATTTGAGTCTACCTCACTCTTCACGAAGCCCATGCCCTGCAAGTAACTATCAATGCACTCATACCACGCTTTGGGTGCTTGCTTGAGCCCATACAATGCTCTCTTCTGTCTACATACATGGGACTACCTCCCAAATACCTCAAAACCCTCTGGCTGTTTTATAAACACTTTCTCCTCAATAACTCCATTGAGGAAATCCGTCTTGACGTCCATTTGATGAATTTGCCAACCCATCTCTGCTGCTAATGAGATCACGACCCTGATGGAAGTATATCTGGCTACTGGGGCAAATGTCTCGTCATAATCAACTCCCTCTTTTTGAGAGAACCCCTTAACCACGAACCTGGCTTTGAATTTCTCAATGTTGCCATTTGCAACATGCTTGATCTTATAGATCCATCGAGACCCAACCGCTGACTTGCCTTCTGGTCTTTGCACCACCTCCCAAACATCATTCTTCATGAAGGAGACATGCTCCTCCACCATGGCATCCCGCCAAACCTGTTGCTCCGATGCCTTCTGAAAATTGGAAGGCTCCCTGTTAATGAGATCATTCATCAACGCCATATACCCTGAATATCTCTATGGTGGCCAGCTTTGTTTGACACTCGTCCTAGGAGCACCCACGAACTCCTGAGCATCTCACAATGTCTGAGAAACCTCTCGGCTCCTCTTCCTCCTTATAGTGGGAGGTGCAATCTCGGTGGGTGGAGCTTTTTGCGCTTCATCCTGCTCCACTGCCCGAGTACTTGTACCTGTCCTTGTGACCTGTACCTATGACTCATGTTCCTCCTTTGGAGCTGTCAATTCCCGATCCCCTGCTGCTGCTGGAACATCATAAGACTTCTTAAAAGCCTTCTCCTCCTCGAATCTCACATCCCTTTTGACCACTGTCTTCTTTAATGCTCGAACATAGACTTGATAGGCCTTCAAAGTTTCACTATAGCCAACGAAGATTCCCCTCTCACCTGTGGAATTGAGCTTCGTGCTCTTGTCAGAGGGAACATGACAATAGACTAGGCAACCGAAAATCCTGAAGTGACCAACTTTCGGCTTCTTCCCTGCAAATGCTTCTTCAGGAGTCAATCTCCCCAACACTTTGTGAGGACTCCTGTTCTGTATGTATATTGCAATACTGCATGCCTCTGCCCATAAGAACTTGTGCAGATCCTGGTCATACAACATCGCCCTAGCAGGGCCAACAATGGTCCCATTCTTCCGTTCTGCTACCCCATTCTGTTGAGGGTTGTAGGGAACTGTCAATTCCTTCTTGATCCTTGCTTGTGGACAAAACTCCTTGAAGGCTTTCCCTGTGTACTCACCTCCATTGTTTGATCTGAGGACCTTTATCTTCCTTCCTGTCGCATTCTCCACAAGAGCCTTAAACTCTTGGAAGCGACTGCAGACCTCATCTTTGGCCCTTATGAAGTATGTAATGTTCCTAAGCCAATTTTTTTGCTCGGAACACTAACTGTTTATTGTTTGCAATGTTTGTTTATGTATTTGAAGGTTTACTCATGAAGATGCACATTATGGATTTACTTACTGTAGATTGGGCAATAGATCGAAAACATATAATCATAAACAAGACAAGATATACAAAGAACACCAGTAGAGAACAAATAATGTCAGATCTGACCTTTATTTAGATAGTAGGGAGATCCCGTATACAAGAGATCTGCAGATCTGGAAGAAAACCCCAATAATATCAAAATGGGCTTCTAGGCAATACAACAATAAGCAATACAAAGATAAGTGCCTCCCAAAGGCTGTCTGAGAAGAGATCCAAGCCTCCAAAGGCTACTAGCAAGCAAGATAAGACTGAAGATAAGAGGACCCCATCAATACTCTGCAAAACCCCTCCAACTGGCTGAGTTGTGCACTGCTTTGGATGCTGATAAACCCTCAAGTTTCAACCCTCCTTTTTCTGAGCTCCAAATCCCTCCAATCTCTCCCAGAATGTAGATCGGGTTGATAGAATCCACCGGGCCAAGTCTCAAGTTGAACTGAGAAGTTCTGCTCCTCCAACTGAGCAAACCCTCAACTGGTTTGCGCTCTCCTGGTTTGACTAAGTCAAGGAGAATTCGTTCTCCCTTCTAGGAACCTCCAAATGCCACCAAAAGCTCCCAGATTGTAGATTGAGCCAATGCTAACAAGATGATGAAGTCTCAAGTCAATATATGAAGATCTGAACCAATAAACACTGATAACCTCTTTCTGCAATGCGCCCCTCTCTCCTCCAATTCGTGCCAAGCTCCAAGAAATAAACTGTAAGGATAATCTCCTCCAGAATAGACCAAGAATGATGCTAGGGACCCTACGAAGAAAACCCAGGTGCTCCTTTTCCAACAAGCCTTCTCCTTCCTCCACATCGAATCAATCTCCTCAAGGTGGTGCGCCCCCCTAGCTGGAAACCCCCTAGGTTGTGCACTAGCCTGGAATTTGCCTGTAGACAAACCCTGTAACACTGTAGAATGGTGTGGGAGGATTATTTCACCTCCGGGACCAAGCCTGGATCAAGAAAGGTGGGATCTTTCACCACCGAGTTGATCTCTAGGGTTTTAGACTCAAAACCCTCAAAATTGCTTATGCTCAAGAGCTCCATTGCAAATAAGATAATAATCCAGAATGCCTTAGAAGTGCGCCCTGCCCTTTCCTTTATAGCTCCAGTCTATTCATTTGTTGAGTTAGTTAACCCCTAGGGTTAACTCTTAACTTTAACTCACCTTTTCTTTTCTTTCATTGAGTTATCCTTTTCCACATAAAGTCAACTTAATAATAGAATGTTATGTCTTCTGGTTGACTTTGTCCCCAATATGCCTGAGACTATAGTCTAGTGGGGATAGCTAGACTACTGAGTCTTTGCTTGCCGATGGCCCTCTTCAAACACGAAACATGGAAGACATTGTGTATTTTGCTGCCCTGTGGTAGATCCAACTCATATGCCACGATCTTGACTCTGTATGGACCGAAGAAACGAGGTTGGAGCTTCTCTGCGCCACTTCTCTTAATGGATGCCTGCCTGTACGATTGAAGCCTCAAATAAACCAAGTCACTGACCTCAAAGGTGCACTCAACCCTGTGTTTGTTTGCATGTACCTTCTGTTGATTATGTGCCCTTTGTAGGTGGTCCTTCAATTCCCTGAGTATGTCCTGACTTTGCTGAATCCAGTCCTGAACCATGGGGGCCCTGCTGTCACCAAAGGCAATCTCTACAAATGAGAGAGGGTCATAGCTGTATAAGGCACTAAATGGTGGCATACCAATGGACATATGATGAGTGGTGTTGTAACAATATTCCCCTAAGTCATGCCATTTAACCCATGCTTTCTACTGCCCTGCCACATAATTCCTGAGGTAGCCCTCAACCCATTTGTTGACTATCTCTGTCTGGCCATCCGTCCGAGGGTGATAACTGGTACTAGGTGTTAGGGCCGTACCTACTAACCTGAAGAGCTCCTGCCAGAATGTGCTTATGAACCTGCTATCCCTGTCACTCACTATGGTTTTGGGCAACCCATGCAATCTGAAAACCTGCCTGAAGAATAGGTCTGCAACCTGTGCTGCATTGAAATCTGTGGCAATGGCAATAAAGTGTGCAGACTTCGTCAACCTGTCCACTACCACGAAAATGCAGTCTTTTCCCTAAGCCTTGGGCAACCCTGTGATGAAATACATAGATATGCTTTCCAACTTATGCTCCGGAATGGGAAGTGGAATCCTGCTGGGTTAGTGTGTTCGTCTTTGTTGGCCTGGCAAGTGTTGCACTCCTTGATGTGGCTCATCACATCTTCTTTCAAACCCTTCCAAGCAAACCTCTCTAGGACCTGTCTGTATGTCTTGATGAATCCTTGATGCCCTGCAACTGGTGAATCATGGCATGCTTGTAATACCTTGGCCTAAAGTCTGATTTAGGAACAAAGAAAATTCGGCCCTTGTAGTAAATGATAGCATCCATGATTTTGAAATTGTCATCTTGTACCTGTCCATCCATCACTTCGCAAGCAAATTTGTTCTTCGAATATTCCACCAAGAGGTGGGCCTTCCAATCCATTGAGATATCGGTCATGGCATAAACTGATGGTCTTTTGGATAAGACTTCTGCTACCACGTTATTATTCCCTTTGACAAACTCTATGTCAAAGTCATAAGCCTGAATTTTGCTCACCCACTTTTGTTGCCTTTCATTCAAGTCCTTCTGATCTAGGAAGTACTTGAGGCTGTTGTGATCTGTCCTCACAACGAATTTTGCCCCAACTAAATACTTCTTGAACTTAGCCAATGCATGCATGATGGCTAGCATTTCTTTGTCATAGATGGTGTAGAGGAGCTAAGGACCTCTCAATTTTCGGCTTTCATAGACAATAGGATGCCTGTTCTGCATAAGTACTGCTCCAATGCCTTCTCTTGTGGCATCACACTCTACTGTGAAGGGTTGTGTGAAATCTAGTCGGGCTAATACTGGACATGTACTCATCACTTTCTTCATTTTTTCAAATGTGGACTGTGCTTCTGGGCTTCACTTGAATGCTCCCTTCTTGGTCAAATCGGTCAAAGGTGCGCAAAGTTGAGAAAAACCTTTGACAAACCTCCTGCAATAGCAACAGATGCCCAAAAACCCCTTCAACTCTGTGAGTGTCCTATGTGTGGGCCAGTCAAGTATAGCTTGTATTTTTTCTTGGTGTACCTGTACCCCCTTCACTCCAATGATGTGTCCTAGATAAAGGACCTCTATCATCCCAAATTCACATTTGGATTCCTTAGCATATAAAGATTGCTCCTCCATGATAGCCAAAATCTGTTCCACATGATGACGATGCTCCTCCCAAGTTTTGCTATAGATCAATAAATCATCAAAGAAGACTAATAAGAACTTCCTTAGCTGCTTGTTGAACAAATGATTCATGCATGACTGGAAGGTGGCTGGCGCATTAGTCAGCGCAAAAGGCACGACCAAAAACTCATAATGTCTATAGTGACACCGAAAAGCAGTCTTGGAGATATCTTGCTCCCTCATTTTTATATGATGATAGCCGGAACGCAAGTCAATCTTTGTGAAATATACGGCCCCATGGAGCTCATCCAATAACTCATCAATCCGTTGGATGGGTTATCTATTTTTGATTGTCTTCTTATTTAGAGCCTTGTAGTCAATACACATGCGCATTGTCCCATCCTTCTTTTTCACCAACACTACTGAAGATGCAAAGGGATTGGAACTTGGCCTGATATGGCCCATATCCAAGGACTCCTTAATTGCTTTTTCAATCTCGTCTTTATATTTCTTGGGGTGCCTGTAGGGAGTGGTGATGACAGGTTTTGCACCCTCCTCCAACTCTATGATGTGCTCAAACCCCCTATCCGGCGGTGCCCCTGGTGGTATAGGCTCAAAGACCTTGCTGTGCCTATCCATGATTTTCTTGATCTCTGGTGCATAGTGCGTTTCCCCCTTCTTGCCTACCCTGACTGATATTTTACATTCTGCTGCATAGACAATGCCTTCCCTCCTGAAGATGGCCTCCATGTGTTTTGTTGTCACCACTCTCGGTGTGTTGCCTGTCATACCCCTGAGAACGACCTTTTTCCCCTTTTCTTTTGTGAAAGACATTTCCATGGTTTTGTAATTTGTGGTGATTGGCCCCAATGTACTAAGCCACTGTACGCCAAGGATGATGTTGGTGTCTGGAAGGTCCATAACATAGAAATCCTGTGCCAAATCGTGCTTGCCCAAAGTAAGTTTCATTCCTAGAATGTACCTGTCACAAGGCATGGTGCGCCCCCCTGCTACCTCTACACGAAATCCCTCAAACTCAACTGTCGGTATATGTCTTCTTTGCAGTAGGGCTGAGTCAATGAAGTTATGTGAGGCACCTCCATCAATGAGAACGAAGACCTTCCCTTGTAGTACTCCCCTCATCCTGAAAGTGTTGAATTTAGGTACCTCGCTGATGGATGCAATTGTCACCTTCTCATCTGCTGTAAGGCCGTGACTTGCATCTTCTTCTTCTGCATGTCCTGGGTTTTTTGCCTCTATGTTCTGTAGGTGGCCGAAATCTTCATCCTCGTCATCATCTGAAATCACCTCAATGTAGTGGGCTTTGCCCTTACCTATGCATTTGTGTGTTGGGTCCCATGGCTCCTTGCAGGTGAAGCACAACTGCTTCCTCCTCAATTCCCTCCTAGTGGGCTCATCCATCCTATCCCTTCCTCGATCAAACCTCCTTGGGTCTCTCCCTCCTTGGTTCATAGGAGGTCTTTGGTCTCTACCCCCTTGATTGGGAGGTCTAGGGGTTGTTATCCCCGATATCTAGGGATAACTAGGAGATCATGTCTCGAGGCCCACATGGTCCTAGACATGGAGTACCGAGAGCAGGAGCGACCTGAGCATGGTCCTGGAGGACC
>JZKD02S1672762.1:99663-110851 GCA_000966675.3 Picea glauca
AGGGCCGACCTCTCACTTTGGGTGGGTAAACCCACCTTTAATTAATTCTGGGTCTTCCATTATAACTGTTGGGGCCGACTTCTTATTCTGCACTTTGTAATTGTCCGATGACCAATCTGCAAAAGGGGATATGGTCCTTATACAATTACTGACATGATTAATCCTCAATGGGGATTAATCCAACAACAACAACAATAATAAGAATGCTCTTCGCAGTTACATTATTTCAACAAGGCCTCGTGCTCTTTCCTCCTTCTTTAGGTCAAACTTGGCAAAACGGCTAGCATGTGAAAAGAGTTAAAACAAGAGGATCAAGTGAGGGAGAGTGTTGCAATGGCAAGGCTCTATCACTAAAATCCTAGAAGATGGACGACCCTAGGTGTAGATAACCTAGGTTTGGGACGTCACCCTCTTCTTAACCTTTAAAAATCAAAGCTAGCTTAAGGGAAGAAGTGAGAAGAGTGTAGCAAAGGCTAGGTTCTTTCTTCCTTCTTCAATCTGAAAATTTCTCTCTAAGGGGACATGAGACAAGGACCTACTTGTGTGCTTGTCACCTAGGGTTTTAAAATCAACAAATTTATAAGTAAATGCAAGAATTATAAACCTACAACCATTCAATTAAGAAGTTTTGCAAGAAAAAAAAAACACTTACATATCATGATAAAAAGCATATGCAAACCCTAGTTGTAAACCTTCAAGAGAAATGCCAAACATGCCAAGAAAATCCTTCCATCAACAAGTGTGCCTCACTTTAAAAGACCAAATACCCAAGTAGGGTGCAAAAATCAGACCTCACAAGAGAGTGAGTTGTGTATTATGTCCAAATGAGGGAAAAACATCTTCAATATATAGTGTATCATTAAAAATTAGGTCATTAAAAATAGCCGACAAGGCTACAAACCAAAATCATATTGTTTTTACATTAAATGCTAAGTAAAAGACATAAATGAGCAAAAGTGAGCCGTCAAGCCCCCTGAGGGAGACGTTAGGCCCTTTTGGGGCTAGTCCAACATCCAAAAGTCAGACATTAGCCCTTTCCGGGCTCCTCCAAGCTGCCACATGTGCCAACCGTCCTATCAAACTGCCACATGCTCAAGGTGACGTCAAGGCCTCCTGGGTGACGTCTTGGTCATCAAAGGGAAACACTCCATCTGAGAGGGGTCAACCCCCCTGGGCTGGGCTCAGCCAAAGTGTCCTGGGTGGAATGTCCTTCTTCTTCTCATGTGCGAGAGCTCAACCAATCACTGTCCTGTCTCTGCCCCTGATGGGGTCCCAACAACCATCTGATGGGCTCTTCAGCCCCATGGAGGTCCGAGCTAATCATCTCCCCATGTGTATCGGTCCAACTGGTACCTGTCCGTCGGGCATGGTCCTGCACATCAAAAACTTTGCCCTCCATGGGCTCATTAGTCACAGGGATCATAGCAATGGCAATCACATTTCATCATTAATTTTATCAAATACATGCATAAAACCCCGGATATGTCATTCAATAGCTCAAAGATATTACAATGACCTACAATACAAAGCCAAAGAAAAAGACAAAATACTCTATTGGGCCAGCATCCATAAGAAAAGGAAAGTCTCCAGAGGGTATCATCCAAGCCATGTAAAACGAGGTGATGTGGTCAAGGGATGTCTGGACATACGGGTAGAGTGAAAGACAGGGGTGTAAGATACTACCTGTGGGCGCCTTTGTAGAAGGCGAGTTGTACCTGTCATGGATGCAATTCTTTCCAAGCCCTTTATTGCCTTTATTCCTTCTTTTCTTTATTGTTTTTTCTTATTTATTTGAGTTCAAGGTCTAACTAGAGGACACTGCCTTGGCGTGGTGACCAGAGCTGACAGTGTTACCCACAAATGCTTTCACAGAGAGGATAAGGCTGGCTCGTGATGAGACCCCCTTTCCCTTGGCCATGCAACCAAAGGTCACTGCCTTGGCGTGGTAACCAGATAATGACAATGTCATACTGCTAGGTATCCATGAACATAATAGGCTGGCTCGTGATGAGATCCCCTATCCTCTTGGCTAGGTCTTGTTTTGTTTTCTTCGGGTCCCTCTTATTTCTTGCTGAGAGGCTTTTTATTGCCTTCTTGGGGATCCCTGGGCGAGGCATCTCTAGGTTTAATTTTTATGGCTTTTAACTTTTACCAGCTACTTTTACCTTCTGGGCCTTTAGCCCCTTCTTCCCACGAGATAAGGTGTAACCCCACAAACAGATAATCCTAATGCCCGGACTAGGGGAATGGGGCAGATGAGTGGGAGATAAGATGTAAAAGTGATGACATGATGGGAGCGGACGATGGCTCTTCAGAAATCCCCCCAGTGGCAAACCAAAACCTATGGGTACAAGCTTGCTAGGATACCCTATCAATCCGCCCAACCATGGTCAAGTAGGTTAATGTAAGATCCAAGCAGTCGTCAGAAATAAAAGGAATTTGATGCATATATCTAAAAGTCATAATGATAAAAAATGACACATACCATGATACCTGGACCAATTACCTCATGGAGCAAGAGTCTTCTTTGATACAAGTCCAAGCTGAAGGTGATGGATGCTGCTGCTGCTGACAAGACAAGTCTGATGAAAGAGAAGAAAGATGGACCCTCTAGGGCCATGCTCAGGTCAATCCTGCTCTTGGTACTCCATGTCTAGGACCTGTGGGCCTCGAGATATGATCTCCTAGTTATCCCTAGAAATCGGGGATAACAGGTTTCATGACACATCACTTCACAAACTTTGAGAAAGTTCCTTACCTTGAGAATCATGACAGGTGTTGTCTGGGGCGTTGTGTCCTTTGCCTAGGGCATTGTGTCTTGTATTGGGATTTGTGTACTTGCATCTCTTCCTCAAGATTTGTGTACTTGCCTCGAGATTTGCATACTTGCATTTGGATCCATGACACTTTGCTTTGGGCATTATGAACAATGCATTTGGAAGTGTGAACTTTCCTAAGACGTTGTGATGTTGCCTAGGGCATTGTGACATGCATCAGGATCCGTGAATCTTCTTGGAACATTGGAGGAGCCCTGTCACAAGTTTCTTGCATGGTGATCAATCTTCATTCAGTGGATTCTAGCATTTGGGCACATGATTCAAGTGAATTCAGCTTATGGATGAGGATTCGTGACATGGCACTTTGGGTGAGGGCACCCTAGGGTTTGATGTGTCTATCATAACCTTATGCTGGTATTTGATGGGATAGACAATGATTTTTGTGGAGCGCCCTATTCTTTCATGATTTTTCAGGTTTCTATGGTATGGTTGGAGGGGTCAACCCACTCCTTGTTGCATAGTTGGACTTCTACTATAGCACTTGGGTTTCTTGTTATATTTTTATGATGAGATGGCACTTTATGATGGATATACACTTCACTATCATGATGCTCTCCTCTACTTGCACACATGTGGAGGATGATGGGGTTTGTGTTGGCTTATCCCTTGTTTATGGTGTCTATATCATGCTAATCAACCTCCTATTATGAGACCTACTTCACTTGCCTTCATCTTTGGGTAGTTGTTATACTTTGAAGCCACACGTGCCACATTATGAGGGTTCCACATTGCTTTCACATGTCCTTTTCATGGTTTGATGTAGCAACACATGCCACTTGGAGGGTTTGTTGCACATCTTGTGGAGGTAGTTGTACTTTGGATCTCAAGCTTGGAGTATTTGTTGCCCACTTATGTTGAGAGATCGATCCATTGAGGCATCTTTACACTTCATTCCATAATGATGATAAGTACGTCCACTTGAGGAGGCTTCTTGCACACATCTCCATGCCACTTCGATGAGGACATCTACTTGAGGAGGACATTTTGGACATATCTCTATGCTATTTGTTGAGGATGTCCACAGATGGAGTTAGTCTTCTACCTTGGGATGATAGACACGTACCTTATGGAGCTTCTATTGCACATTTGAAATTTCTCATCTTCATTTCGTGGGACGACTTGGTCATTGAAGCCACATATGTCGATGAAGATCTATCTACTATTGGAGGTTGTTACAGGGCCAATCCCTTAACTAAGGAGGCGTCCCATCATCTAGCTCTATTTTTAGTCATGATTGCTAACTAACTCCATATTTTGTTATTGTTGACTTGTCCACTGGAGTTAGTTACTTGAGAGCTATATTATATTGTTTTCCTTGAGTATTTTACTGTAACTTTTCAGAGGAAATTGTGGATTTCAACAAACTTATTGCTACTTTTAGTAAGCAAGTTGTTGAGAGGATTATTTTATTGTTATTCTTTGGAGAGATTAGTGGATCTATTGTAAAGGGAGATGGAGCTTAAACCTATATAAGGGTTTTCTCTCTCCATTTGCAGGGTGTGAGTGAAAGAGCTCCCAAGCTTTGGCTTAAAATGCCTCTATCTTTGTCCAAGATTTTGTGGTGATACTAATTGTTCTTTGTTTATGTGTGGTATATTGTTCTAGGCGCACCATTGGAGGCTTTGTTTGTAGGTTTGTGGATGCCAGAGTTAATTCAAGGGCCATAGAGGAGCATGGTTGCTACATTGTAAAGGGTTAGGCGTGATAGACTCTCCTCTATTTCTTAATCCCCTTTGTATTTCTTACTTTAAAGAGGAAATCACTATGCCTTTGATCTCATTAAATCATTCCCTCTGTAAATAGTTTTTGGGTAGGGGGCACCCTTAGAATTGTTTTGAGAAGTGGATCTTAGATAGATCCTCTCCCCCATCAATTTTGTGATATTAGTGACTAAATTGGGGTTGTTGTTTTACATGTCTCTTTGATTGCCTACAACCCCTTAATTTTAATCAAGAACAATTCTCTCAAAGTCTAACTTGACCCCATAGCCCAAGCATGATAAGAGGCACCAATCTTCCCTTTCATCTACCACCTAAAATTATAAAATCTCATTAAAAAACCATTCATGTTTTCTAAGTTCTCTCTTGCTCCCAATCTATACTACACACATTGAGATTAATTAACCATAGGGAATCCCCCCTAGTATAGAATCCACCTAATCTAAAGCGAGAAAGGCAAGGTTACTGAGGTGACAATGGGTAGTTTTCCTAAGTTGCACTTGGGGTTTCACAATGTGTGCTTAGGGACTTTTGCACCAAGTGAGAATCTAGGAGGTAACATTTTTGGCATCGTTGTCGGGGACAAAGTCCATTTCCAAGATATTTTTAGATCAACTATATTCTTTGATGAGGGTTTTTGCTTGAAGATCTTGTCCTCATATGGTGACTCCATGAAGGGAAGAAGCCCTTTTCCTTGCAGATTTTGAAGACTTGTTATTTGTAGGGTGAAGCAAACACATTTCAAGGTTCACCTTGGCGATTTGTTAACCCTTGGATTTTCTCACTTGCAAATCTTGAGGGTTAAAAGCCAACATGTCATATTTGGCTGGCATTCATATATTTTTCCTAGAGATAGCTTGGCGTGAGCCAAGGTTGGTTCCCATATGAGTTCAGGTATAGGATTGGTTTAGTGGTGTTCCTTGCTTGAGAGACAGGAGTTTGCACATGTTTTCATGGATAGAGAGATATGTCTATTTTTAGCATATTCCCTACTTTTTAGGAGACAAAGATCGAAGGTCCACATGACAGTTTTGATCACATATTCAGAGTCCTTGCGAGCTCACGATTCTAGTGAGCCTTTTTTGGACGACATGCAAGCAACTTACTATTTATTGTGGTTGGAGATCCAGGGTTCATATGACGATTTCGAGCACATATCCGAGTTCCTTGCAGAAAATCGAATCCAATGAGCCCATTTTCATCGCCATGCGACGAGATTCTATTTTTAGCAGTGCCTATTTTTAGGTGTACTATATGTTGATGTTATGATAGCTGTAGGAGGTATTAACCTCTACATGTAACCTTTGACGAGACTAGAATATTTCGGGAAGCAAGAGAAACCCTAAACGATTGGTTAAAAACCCTAGAAGACAAGTCAGCTCAAGAAAATAATTTATATTAAGTTATTAGCCTCCAAGAGAAGAAGTCAACCTGTAGAAATTTAATGACAAAATCAGCATACATAAATTCTATCATACACTTAAGTTTTAACAACCTAGAGATAACTGTCTTAAATGAACTTTGAAATGTATTAAACCCACATTTAGAAAATACCATAAGCAGAAATACACATTGCTAAGCACTTTTGTAGTGGAAAAATAGCAATGAACAACAGTCACAAATCCATGTAAAACTCAGAAATTTAGGCAACCAGCCAGGGAAAACCCCGTTGTGGGGAAACCCAAAGAGAGAGAGATTATATTAGCTTCAGGAAAGTACATATCAACAACAATATTACATTTAGCAGCCAAGATAATCACTTATAAACACAATCTGTCCCACAACTTGCTGCCTAGAAAATCGTGCCACAGTTTGTACAACTGTACGACCTTGCTGAAATCAACACCCCGTAAATCATGCCCTCAACAGGGTGCTGTACCTTCCCTCTTGTACGGTCGACCTCCAATAGAAATCCCTCAAATGTTGCCTCGAAAATCGTGCCCTCACTTGCCTTGATTTCCATGCTCAAATTTGTTGTTGTACGATATGTCTTCAGCAATAAAAAAGACATCTCCTAAACAAAAGTTCCTCCTTGGGAAATGTGCCCAATCTCCCTTGGAAACCGTGCCAAAAATTTGCTGCTCACTTTCCTCTTCAAGCTCTCTCTCAATCTCTTCTTCACTTGTCTTGCACACTACCCTAGGCATTCTTTTATAATCTGAAAGTGTCCTTTCACCTTCCAAGTGTCTTTTCACCTTCCCCATCCCTAAATCCAATGGCCAAGATCAAATCTTGCCTTTACATGATCAAGGGACATGATTCATTCCCTCCAAAATAAATCACTTAAAATATTAAAGTACAAATTCACTTTATAACATAAGTGCACTTTATGAAATAAAGTCACTTTAATATTAGAAGGTACACTTAATAAAAAGTCATTGTAATAAAATAACCACTTTATTATAAAAACCCATTACAAAGTCAAGTGCCTAGTAGTGCAAATGCAAGGTCACTTCTGCATAAAAGACAAAACATGCAGAGTACCTCTCGAGCTATAAAAGCTAACATGGCCCAGTTAGGTGACTTGGAGGACTATAAATAGAGGGTGCTTGAGTTCATTTGACACACTCACTCTCACGACTTCATAAGGACTAGTGGTGTGCATGATTGGAGGAGAGTTGCAGTTGCTGCAATGGTGACATGGTCTTTGGTTTATGGTTTGGACTTTCTGCTTGGTGCACTAGCTTTGGAGAGAGGTACACTATCTTGGTTGGCTATCTGCTCTAGTGTTTGCTTCTAGAATTATTCTAGCTGTCAAGGTTAAGGTGCTCGGGGGTGGCCTTTGTGCCTATGGTTGGGTGACAATATAGTGATATTATCTATGGTGTAACGAGCACACCTACTATTTTAACACTATATTTGGCATGGTACTCCTAGCAGTCTCAGACATATTTGGTCTTGTTGTATTTTTTGGGCGGAATGTTATTTTTAGCATGTCTATTTTTAGTGGGTGTGGTCGCAATGCAGGGTGACATATCGCAGGTCCAAATTTCGTCATTTGGTAGCTTCAAAGTGTGACATATGGCACATACATGCATGAGAATATTAGGCGCTTTGCTTGAGGACATGTGGTGCATCTTTCTAGTTGAGATGAGTTGGCATTGATAGTTGGCAAGCTCGAGTTAAGTAAAGAGTTATTTTCACTTCTTCCAGTTAACCCCTTATCCCTCCTACTTCACTCCCTCTCCCATACTTCTCCTCCTTCCCATGCGCATATCTCCCTATTTCTTATCGCATATTATCATTATTCTTTTCTCTCTCCCTATTTCCTACTGCATATATCCCTATTTCCTAGTGCTTTCCCCTATTTCCTAGTGCAATTCCTTATACTCATGCACATTCTTCCTTATTTCTCTCTTTTCCTTGTGCATTCCTTCCTTTATTTAACGCGCGTCTCATTCTTATCCATGCACACTCCCTTTTTCACTCCGACATGTGCACATATTTCCTCCCTTCTCCACTCATCCTCTTTCCCATTCGCATATCTCTACACTTTAGACACATGGATCCCTCATCCTCAATGATCTTTAGTTAACTCGGAGTGCATGGAGGCCATCTAGACTCGTCTTCCAGATCACACCAGTTATACAGGGCCACATGGCTACTCCACTCTACTTTTTCCTTTAATGCACCTTGCATGAGGGAAGCTATTATTGGGATATATGCCCTCTTTCTCGTATATATTGAGGGTTTCTACATTGCTTCTTGGTTGATTTCTTCAACAACAACATACTCTCTTTCTCTCTCTCTCCTATTCTCTTTGTGTAGGGTTCATCATTATACCAGTTCTTGCACATGTTTTCTATGGTGCAACCAACCTTTTGGCAAGCACATGAATAAAACTTTGTTATGCTCGTATCAAGCTTTCAAAGATTGTTGGTATAGTGTTTGAAATTTATGCATTGTTTAGAAGCTCTTAGCCTTTTACTTTGGTATTATTCAACCATTTAATTGCACTTTCTTTCTCTCTTTTCCATGTTTCTTAAAGCTGACATTGCAGGGAATTCTACCACTTCAATTTAAAAATTATACAACTTAAACTTTGGTAGCTTAATCGCTAGCCAAAGGTCATCTTGTGTGCGTATTTTCAGGTTTATTTTGCATTTTTACAGGGAAGATAGTACGTATAAAACACTAGGGACACCCCCCTGAGGTTGGCACGCACTAGCCCAAACAAAGAGGAGTTTTTGTCAGTGGCACTTAGGGCATCTTCTCTTAGAGTTGCACGTATTTCTAGCTCGCTCATTCATAATTATTTCACATTCTTGCAAGTGGGAAAATTTGTGCTAACAATTGGTGTCGTTGCCGAGGAAGCATCAATCCTCGAATTGCAACGACATTGGTGAGTTTTTCTTTATTTGATTTATTTTATTTTGAATCACCCGACGACTCCACAGGAAACATGGTCGACTCCACTAGGGAACAAAAGAAAATCGCCTAGATTCGATTCGACATAAGGCGTTGTTCTGAGCCTTAGCAAACTTGAACATCTATTTCAGAACACATGGGTGGACTACCACTTAATAACATCCATTGGTGACTCCATTAAAGAAAGATCATGATTGATCATGGAGCAGTGGGTGCAGGATCTTCTGGATTTTATTCATATTAAAAGGCGGGAAGATGAAACTATTCCTGAGTTTCATGTTAGATAAATACACATGATAAACTCCCCGCCAAATACCAACCAACAAACATTGTGGTGGATTATGGCTTTGCTTTTGATCCATTGTAATCTCATTTTGAACTAGGGACCAACAAATTTAGGGCAAGCTTTCTTGGTTTCTCAAAGAGTTGAGGAATTCCTTACAGTTGCCCAAAGCTTGCAGGAGCTTTTTGTTGTTTTAGAAAACTATGATGGAAACCATGCATCTTTTTTCTTTATGACTGCTCGAGGATTGTAGGAACGTCTAGCTGCTATAGAAGAAAACTTTGCGTCTTACCAAGTTTCTAGAGATGAACAGGATGATGATGACTCGGGCTTGGATGATCAGGAACCAGTATTTGCAGAATTTGAGTCATATGTAGAGCTCCATGAAGGAACATATCTCTGGTCTGGTGTTGACCAAATATATCAAGGAACCTATCAACTGCTTGTATAACGTAGGATCCACCAACTCTAAATCTGATGCTGTCACCTTCTTCAGATTGGTGATCATGTGTGTGGCCATAGGTTTGCAGTCTTCCATCCGAAACCTCTTCAGGATATCCACTGCATACTTACCTTGCCTAAGGAAAATCTCCTCGGGTCTCTGCCAAACCTCCAAACCCAAGAAGTAATGCATCATATTGATGTTCTTCATCTTGAACTCAACTGTCGGATCTACTTTGCACCCTGCAATGAGCTTCTCTGCACCTGTAAGAAACAAGTCATCTACATACAACTCCAAAATAAGTAGATCAATTCCAACAAATATATCATATAAGTTAGGATCTACTTCACTTTTGGTGAAGCCCATACTCAACAAGTATCCATCAATCCTGGAGTACCATGCTCTTGGTGCCTGCTTGAGTCCGTTCAAGGCATTCTTAAGCCTGCAAACATGTGTCTCCTTCCCATTTGCCTCAAATCCTTGAGGCTGTTCTATGTACACTTCCTCCTCAATGATCCCATTAAGGAAAGTTTGTCTTCACATCCGTTTGATGTATCTTCCATCCCGTAAAAGAAACTAAAGACACAACTGCTCTAATGGAAGTGTACCTAGTGACTGGAGAAAATGTCTCCTCATAGTCCACTCCCTTTTCCTGGGAGAACCTGAAGATTTTTAGGGCCTATCAAGCATGCCTACTGGGTCTGTCTTTGACCGCAGTTAGGCTCTAAGTTTCAACTGTTATGTAAAGTGTTTGCTGCTGTTTTAGAACAACCAACAATCCAAGAATTTCTTGCTGATTTGTTACGGTTGCACTTCCAATTTTAGGTGCTCTAGCATGTAGTTTTAGTAACTAAAAGCTAGCACATGCATACTAAAATAAGTACAACACACCTAAAGATCTTTAAAGCTGAAATAAAGCAGATTTAAGAGACTAACACATGCATTTTTGTACACTGGTATTTTTGGTCAACATGACCCTGGATAAACCCCCCCCAGGGAAAACCAATTTGGGATATCTGTCTATATAATGATGATTAAAGCAAGAGATACAACAAGTAATGAAATACAATGGAACCTGTATACATAGCAAGCTCCTCACGAGCCTTGCCACAAGATCCAGAGAAAGAAGTGCCCAAGCTGTGGTGCGCCCTCTCCCTTTGTTGCCCTCTGTACTGAACTGAAGCGCCCTAGGTCATCTATAGCCCAATGAAGAAATCCCTCCACAAGAATGTCCTCTCCTGTGCTGCCTCTCCACTGAAACTGTCAGAGCTCGAATCCTCCAAGCAGATCTGCTACCAGGTAGATGCCAGTCCTCTCAACATGTGCGCCCCCTCCTAGCAGAAATGATCACCAGAAATAAACTGAGCCATAAACTGAATGTCTCTCTCCACAGAAACAAGCGCCCAAGCTCTCCTCTCCCTATACATCAGACCTCATCCTGATCTGACAAGTCCTCTTCTCCTGATGAGAAAATGAAGGTTAATAAATGCACCCCTCCTCCTCAAGATGCGCCCCTCCTCCATATACATGCTCCCTCTCA
>JZKD02S1672762.1:132461-147526 GCA_000966675.3 Picea glauca
TTTCCCCGTAGGGGTTTTACCACGTGAAAACATCGATGTGTTGATCTTTGATCTGGTTATGTGAGTGGTTACTGAAGGTGTTCGTTCTCTGTTGGAATACCTGTGTTGTCGAACAATGTGTCGGTAGATCGTGAACTACAGGAGAAAGTGCTCCGGGCAAAAGCGAGTGTAGAGGAGTTGAAACTCCCGAAGTCCCGCAACTCTGAAGTCCCAGAGCTCAAATGCTTGAAGTTCCATAGTGGGTGTCAGCCATTGAATGTTGGGTAGTCGTGCACTGTTGATCCACCCTACTTCGCGAGTCCGGTAATCTGAACTCCGAGAGATTGTTGTGTGATGCTTAGAAAATCTTTCGAAGCCGAAGGCCGAAGGCCCAAGTAAGCGCTTATTGATCTAGCACTTGGTCACGACCCATGGTCGCGTGGGTTGAGGACTAAGAGAAAGGGGCTAGTGCCCAAAAGTTATAGCAGAGATGAACTCAAAAAGAAAACAAAAATTGAAAGTTTTCTTAAATCATGTTGGTTTATGAATGTTGTGGGATTTGTTAAGGTGATGGCCTGACAAATTCTGGTTCACTGCACGTTGTGTTTGCAGAGTTCAACGCGTGTCAGGATCAAAGCAAATTGCCACTAAGAGCAGAGAATGGAGGAGGCATAGAATGCTTCCAGTTCAGAGAATGAAGTAAAAGGGATGGACGTCCATTTGGGAGTTGAAGGATCGAACTCCAATGGGCACAGAGAAGAGATGGATAAGGAAGGGCATATGATGAAAATCATTGAACGATTGCAGAAAGATGCCCAGGCCCACCGAGCAGATAATAGAAAGCTCATGAAAGCCAAGGATCGACATGGAGAATTCAACTTAAAGTTGATGCAGAGTCTGGAGAGAATCGAAAAGAAGTTGGATAAGGAGAGTGACTCAAGCAAAATAGGGAGTCGCAGGATTCCTGAGAAAGAAAGAAGATCAAGGAGTGTTAGTAGACACCATCATCACTCCCAAGGTCACTCCAAGAGGAGAGCACACAGTAGTTCAAGCCCATCTCCTACCAGAAAGCATAGGAGATCTGGAGTGGATGAACTGAAGGGAGAAATGAACAAGATTAAGCCTCCTACGTTTGATGGAGAGCACAAGGAGGAAGATGCTGAGACATGGCTGCTAGGCATGAGAAAATATTTCCAACTAGAGAATTATTCCTCTCATGCAAAAGGAAGAATTGCAATGTATCAATTGAAAGGAAAAGCATCCATGTGGTGGGATCAACTCGTGAAGGTGCAACACATTAGAGAGAAAGATGTCACGTGGAAAGAATTCAAGAAATATTTCGAGAGGAAATACTTGACTAAGAGATATTATGACAGAAAAATGAAAGAGTTCTTTGAACTCAAGCTCGGTAGCATGTCCATTGATGAATATGAGCGAAGGTTTTTGGAATTACTGAAGTATGTCCCATTCATCAAAGATGAGGCTGTCAAGATTCAAAGGTATCTGAGTGGACTGCCACCTTCCATCGGTGACAAGATCCAGTATGATGACCCTAAGACTATGGAATAAACTATAAGGAGAGCAAAATGCTTATGTGAACAACAAAGAGAAAAGCCTACCTTCTGGAAGGCTTGGGAAGACGAAGAATTTCAAGATGGATCAGAGGAAGAAGGGAGCTAAGCCACCATTTTTCAGAAACAATTCTCAAGGACAACCATCTTTTAGAGAGCCCAGGAACACTGAAGTGGGTGGGCAAATGCCAAGACAATCACCTATGGAATGTTGGGGTTGTAAAGGAAACCATAGGTACAAAGATTGCCCCCACAGAAATGATAAAGTGAGAGCTGTCCACAATGTTTAGCAGGCTGAAATAGTGGAGGACATGGGTAGTAGAATACCAAGAATCTACACAGCCCTGGACAACAAGTAAGCATAATATTAGTCGCACATGATTGAAGTGGAAGGTATGGTCAACAACCATGCCTTTACTATTTTAATTGATTCAGGGGTTAGCCATAGTTATATATATCCTAGAGTGGTGGAAAGTTTGCAATTGTCGAGAAGCAAACATGGAAAATCTTGGTTAGTACAGTTGGCCACAGGAACCAAGAGAAAGGTTACAGAATTGGTTAAGTCTTGTCCAGTGGACATGCATGGGCTGAGCACAAGGCCTGAATTGAACATTCTGCCTTTAGGTTCCTATGACTGTTTAATTGGGATGGATTGGTTGGACCAACACCATGCCATCTTGGACTGTCGTAACAAGGCATTCACTTGCCTGGATGAAGAAGGAAATCGAAAAACAGTCCAAGGAATTCCCAGAGTTGTTGCTATCAGAGAAATCTCAACAATGCAGCTGAAGAAGTGTTGAATTTAAAGTAGCTACAAGAGCCATTCTCCGGGAGGATGGCAAAGACCCTAGCTGAGATCTAGGGCCCCCAGTGCACTCCTGGGGTTTTTGGTTTGGGACCAAACAGTTAGAGCCATGGCAAAAGACCCATGAAAGGGCCCCCAGTAGATAACTGGGGTTCTTGGTCTGGGACCAAGCAACAAAAGACCCATGAAAGGGACCCCGATAGATAATTGGGGTTCTTGGTCTCAGACCAAGTAGAAAAAACCAATGAAAGGGCCCCCAATAGATAACTGGGGTTCTTGGTCTGGGACCAAGCAGTAAAGACCCTTCAGAGGGCCCCCAGTATATGATTGGGGTTCTTGGTCTGGGACCAAGCAGTTAAAGTCCCTAGATATGTCTAGGGCCCCTGGACATGTTCCAGGGTACCCAAGTCTAAGGCATGGGTTGATCCTTGGTCTTGTACCTTGGTGGATAAGACCCTAGATATGTTCTGGGGCAACTTGGTCCTTGATCAGGTAGTTGTTGGTGTGTGTCCCTCCTTGAAGGCGGTCATGACCACATGAGGGATGTATCCCATATACAGTGATGATAAAGTTGATTGGTCACCTTGAGAGGTATATGGACATGTGAACCTCTCCTAAACCTACCACCCTTGGTTTTTTAGTTTGAGTTTGTTTGGGGATTTGTATTTTGTCTTAGAGGTTTATATAAGAAATATTTGATTAATATAAATTATAAATATATTTAATTGTATTTCTTTTATCCTAACCCCTACCCAAAAGTACAAATAAGAACCCCTCCCCCTTCACTCACTCACTTATGCTCTTCTCCTCCTCCTCATAGAAGTGGCAGATTGCTCCCTTGTGATTTGCGGCCTCCTTGGAACAGACCTGCGACCTCCTTGCAACAGTCTTGCAGACTCCTTGTGACAGTGTGTGGCCTCCTTGAGACAGTCTCCCTCTGTTAGCAGCTCGACCTCTCTTCTGATTGCTGTGTGGGTGTTGAGGGTGATTTTTCCCCTTCTGAAAGTGCTGATCTTGTTGTCCTCTTTGACTGTTACCAGCCGGCCCCCTCCTTCTACCAGTGATATCTCATTGCAGCCTGCCGTCCCCTCTTTTAGGATAGATCTATGACCTTGAAGGCCATGACACCTTAGAGGGGTGACTAAACTGGCAGTCGTCCCTCTCTTTTCTGGTAGAATCTTTGTGTGAGGGTTTGGGCTTGTGGGTGTGAGGGTTTTAGGGTGATTTAACAATCCATTGCATCTCTTGGCAAGAGATCTCACCCTTGAGGTAGATCCATGATTCTGAAATTTTTTCTGAGCATATTCTCAGTGGCACTTCATCTCTTGTGTGAGGCATGAACTCCTTCATGGTTCAGAGGTAAGACATCACAGGTAAGCTACTTTATGATTCATATCATTTTGTTATTGTGTAGCTCTGTTTTGTTTAGATCTGTTCTGTTTTGATCATTCTGGAAATTGTTATTGACTAGATTTAATTCATCTAATGATTAGTTAGATCTATCTACCATTGTTTAGATCTAACTCAGAACTGTTTGTTTAGGTCTGCTTTATCTTTGATCATTCTGGAAATTGTTATTGACTAGATCTAACTCTTCTAATGATTAGTTTAGATCTATCTATCATTGGTTAGATCTAACTCAGAACTATTGTTAGATCTGGTTTCGTTTTAATCACATTCAGAAATCCTTTAGATCTAGCTATCTTGGAAATAGTTTAGTTTGGATCTAATCACAGTATATGATCAAAATCAAAATTACAGTTTAGATCTGATTGTTGGGCACACTTCGAAATTGTTTAAAGGTTCAAATCTAATTGATGTTCACCTTCTGTTTTGTTTTCTTAAGTTCTGATTCAACTATCTAGCTCTCTACAGTTCAGATCTCCTATTGTATTGGTTTTCCGTTCTAAGCTTTGATTTATTGCTGTTCTATATAACTGAAAATATAAAAGACTGTAATTTTCCAGTTTACTTACCTATTTCTAACAAGAAGTGCTACAGGAAAGGCTGTCAATTATTTGCAGCCCACTTGGAGGAAGCACCTAAGGATAGGGTGTCAAAGATCAAAGACCATGCAGTATTAAAGGAGTTTGAGGATGTATTCCAGGAGGTACTAGGACTACCCTCGAAAAGAGATATTGACTTCTTTGTAAACCTGATTCCCGGAACAGCTCCAGTGTCGAAAACTCCTTACAGAATGAGTACACCAGAGCTGAAAGAACTGCAATTGCAGCTTGAAGAGCTTGTGAAGAAGGGGTATATACGCCCAAGTGTGTCACCTTGGGGAGCCCCGGTCCTGTTCGTGAAGAAGAAGGATGGGACATTGAGATTATGCATTGATTTCAGACAATTGAACAAAGTGACTGTTAAGAACAAGTATCCTCTGCCAAGGATAGATGATCTCTTTGATCAGTTGAAGGATGCTAAGATATTTTCAAAAATAGATCTGAGGTCAGGATGTCACCAAGTAAGAATAAAAGATGAAGACATCAACAAGACCGCCTTCAGAACAAGGTACGGTCATTATGAATTCACAATGGTGCCATTTGGGTTGTCGAATGCACCCACTATTTTTATGTGCCTAATGAATGGTGTATTTAGAGAATATCTAGAAAAGTTTGTCATAGTCTTCTTGGATGACATCCTGGTGTATTCCAAGTCGGAGGAAGAGCATGAACATCATTTGAAGATGGTGTTGCAGGTGCTAAGAGAGCATCAGCTGTATGCCAAGTTGAGCAAGTGCTCATTTTATCAAAAGCAGATCCATTACTTGGGGCATATCATTTCAAAGGATGGGATAGCCGTGGATCCTGAGAAGATAAAAGCCATCAAAGAATGGTCAGCGCCAAAGAATGTGACAGAAGTCAGATCCTTTATGGGTCTAGCTGGCTATTATAGAAGGTTCATTGTAGGGTTCTTAAGGATAACTCACCCTATCACTTCCTTGCAAAGGAAGGAGAAGAAGTTTCAGTGGACAAAAGAATGTGAGAAAAGATTTCAACGATTGAAGCAGCTGTTAACCAGTGCTCCAATCCCGAGGATTGCAGATCCAAGTGAAAATTTTGTAGTGTGTACAAATGCATGCAAAGAAGGACTGGGAGGAGTCCTCAGCCAGAATGGATTTGTAATATGTTACGAGTCCAGGAAGCTGAAAGAGCACGAAAAGAACTATGCCACTCATGATTTGGAGTTTGCAGCCATAGTGCACGCTCTGAAGAAATGGAGACTACCTCATGGGAAGGAGGTTTGAACTGAGGACAGACCATAGCGGTTTGAGGTATTTGTTTGATCAACCAACCTTGAATGCTAGGCAGAGTAGGTGGTTGGAATTCCTTTGTGAGTACGACTTTGATATCAAGCATATCAAAGGAAAACAGAACAAAGTGGTTGATGCACTCAACAGGAAAGTGCATGAACTACATGCTACAACCATTAGCATGTACCAAACTGATATTAAGGGCGGAATTTTGGAAGTTGCAAATGCAGATTTGCAGTACATGGAGTTGGTAGCAAAGCTACAACAAGGTGAGATGCCACAAAAAGTAGAAGATCATAATTTGGGAGCTGATGGATCACTCCTGTACAAAAACAGAGCTTATGTACCTAATGTCCAGGAATTGAAACTTATGATTTTGAAAGAAATGCATAATGTGCCTTATGCTGGGCACCTTGGATATCAAAAAAATGTGGCAGCAGTCAAGAGCCATTACTTTTGGCTAGGTATAAAGAAAGAGATTGTTGAATACATCGCCAGATGTATGGAGTGTCAGAAGGTTAAAGCTGAGCACATGCACCCAACAAGGTTGTTACAACCTTTACCCATTCCTGAGTGGAAGTGGGAAGTAGTGACAATGGATTTCATCACAGGATTGCCCAAAACATGCAAGCAACATGATTCAATCATGGTGGTGGTGGACAAGCTTACGAAAGCTTCCCATTTTATTCCATTGAAGACTACTCATAAAGCAGCTAATGTTGTTGATATCTTTATGAGGGAAATAACACGATTGCACGGTGTTCCCAAGACAATTGTATCTGACAGAGACTCGAAATTTACCTCAAAATTCTGGAAAGGGTTATTCAAGGGGTTCGGAACGAATTTGAACTTCAACACAACCTATCATCCCGAGTCTGATGGGCAGACAGAGCGGGTGAATCGAGTAATAGAAGACATACTAAGGATATATGTGATGGACAAACCATCTAAATGAGAGGACTACCCACACTTGGTAGAATTCGCTTACAACAATGGGTATCAAGCATCACTGAAGATGAGCCCATTTGAAGCACTTTATGGAAGAAAGTGCAACACTCCAATAAGCCGAGATAACCCAGTTGATAGAACAATAGTTGGGCTAGAGTTGCTCAAGGAAATGGAAGATCAAATGTTGAAGATTAAACATAATTTGAAGGCTGCCCAAGATAGGTAGAAGAGTTATGCTGATAAGAACATAAACCATAGAGAGTTTAAAGTGGGTGACCATGTTTTCTTGGAAGTGAAGGCCAATAGAAGTTCCCTGAAGCTGGGAAATTGTTCGAAGTTGGCAGGGAGATTTTGTGGGCCATTTGAAATCCTGGAAAGGATTGGACCAGTTGCATATATGCTTGCATTACCTGCATCCATGATTGTACATAATGTGTTTCATGTTTCATTGCTTAAGAAAAATATACCTGATGCTAATCATGTCATTGATTGGAATGTGATTCAAGTGGAGCAAGAAAGCGTCTTGCAAGTGCATCCTGTGCGCATATTGGATCGGAAGAGCAAACAACTATGGAATTGAGCCACAGGGCTTGTAAAGGTCCAGTGGACCTGGTACGGTCCTGAGGACGCGACATGGGAACATGAGGATGCTATGCGGGCAAAATACTTGCATCTTTTTGAAGATTTTGAAAATCTTGCTGATGCTGTGTAAAGAGTTTCACTGAGGACAGTGCAAAAATAAGGGGAGGGGATTGTAATACCCCAAGGATGTGCCCCAATTATATTATGAATTGTAATCATGTTTATAGGCTGGTGAGCCAAGTGTATATAAGCTGGTGGGCTTATGTGTTTATTAGGCTGGAGAGCTTAGGTGTTAAAGGCCAGGAGCCTGATTTTTGTATATGTAATTATGCAGATCATTAATAAAATATAAACATCGCTGCGTGTAGACTGACCACGAAGAAAGAGTGATGGGGGACTAAGCTTCCACAAGGCTGGGTAAGGGAGAGGGGGATGAAAGGTTGGAAAGGGGCTAAGCTTAGGGGCTTAGGTCCTTGAGAATAATAATTTATTATTATTCCAGAAGCTATGTGAAAGACATGTTTTTATCCTAAGTTCTAGGGGAAAAAGGGAACGAGTGCTAAGTGGAACTCATGCGGCTCCAGGAAGACAAGTGTCGACCTAGGCTCATGTAGTTAAAACTGATGAGTCAACTCGTGTTGGGGGTTCGTTCTGCCATTCTCCCATCCTTCGTCTGAACCTGTTTTGCCTCTGCGTTGGACCTCTGCATAACCATGCATTCTGAAAGCCAGAACCGTGAAGTTGACCTATGTATTTCCGTGAACCCAGCCTATCTGCTCTTGCAGAGCTGAGTCTGTACCTGAACCGTTTTTGGGTTGCTGCCTTCTGTTTTTCCTGAGTGGTGTTGACCAGTTGTTGTTGTACTCACCTTGCTGGATTTGAGTCGAAGACTGGTTGAAGAAGCGGGTTGTCCGGCCCGTGGTTGAAGAGGCAGGTTGTCAGGCTTATGAGTAACTCTCTCCAGTTGAGAGAGTGTGCTGAGGAAGTGAGAACTCTTGGAAGGGGTCCTGTAGCTGCTACAGAGCTTTGAGAATTCCAGTTCGGCCTGTTACTAAAGCCCAAGGCAAGGGAGGTGAAGCAGCCGATGGACTGTGTGACAGTGAAGGTGTATACTCCTGGGATGGGACAGGCATGCGGGGAATGAGAGTCTGTGAGCAATGGGCGTAAGTGGCTCTTGGGAGAAAATCCTTCCTCTTTCACTGTGTGACTTCCCTATTGACCTTGCCTAGCTTAGGAATCCCTTGCCCGGTGGAGCTTAGTCCCAGTTCAGGGGTGACCTACTGCTGAGAGTGATGAACAGTGTGGTCTAAGGCTGGGAGGTTCGTGGAAGGTCTACACGCAGTTGGTGGTGTTACTCCAGTTGAAAAGATAAGTGTCAGTCTGTGCTTAATTTATACGTTATGCATGTTTGTGCTACTGATGCTTGAATATTATCATGTGTTCCGTTGCATGTGGATTTACTGTTAATCTTCTTTGAACTTGAATGGTAACAATAACTCTGTGTTATGTGTTTAATTTCGATTAAAATGCATGTTATATATATATATGTGTGTGTGTGTGTGTGAATGTTCCGCAGTGGTAGCATTATTCGACCTGTTGGTGGCTGGGGATGTTACATTTTGGTATCAAAGCTAAGTAAAGCGTCTGAGTAGTGGCATTGCCCGGCCTGTTGGTGGCTGGGGATGTTACAATTTGGTATCAGAGCCATGATTTCAACACTGAGCCTGGATGGGCCATGTTAGTGGAAGTTGAAGAAAAAGTTTCGGAAAGAATTGTTGTCGAAGTAGACAAAATTCGAGTTAAGAGCCATGGTTTCGACACTGAGCCTGGATGGGCCATGTTAGTGGTTAACGAGACAAAGTTTTCAGAGTGAATTGTTGTCGAAAGGGACAGAATTCGAGGTTCATAATGTCCCAGGGTGCAAGGAGTGCGTCGACAGAGTCTTTGACTCAAAAAGCTTGGGAGAAATAGATCGAGTTTTCTTGTGAAGGGACACGAAGATCTGTTGCAAGGAGTGCACAGGTCCGAAAGTTGACTAAGTGTCAAAGCAACCCTCTAAGAAGAAAGGGGTTCGAGAAACGAAGCTTAGGAGGAGGAGCGACAGCAATTGTCAGATATGTTGTTGGAAGGAGTCTCGACCGTTAGATCTGTGTCTAGAAAAGTAAAGGAGAGCGCTGAGGAGGAAACAGATCCCAAGCCATCGGATCTGAGCGCAAGGGATCGACAGTCATCCGATCTAGGTTGACAGGTGGCACAAGATCCACAACTCCGGAGCAAGAGCACTTCGGAAGTTCTGTGATTGAGGAGAAAGCGAAATAGCTGATGTAGATCCTGGCCGTTGGTCGCTAGAGGGGTACGTGTCAACAGATTTGAGACTTCGGGGAAAGTCACTTCGGAGGATTTCAAGTGTGGAGTGTGACAAACTCCCGAAGTCCCGAAGGCCGAAGTAGATCACAACTGTCCGTTGTGAAGGACACGCGTCAAGAGATTGTGTACTTCGGGTGGAAGTACTTCATGAGGAGGCAAGTGCTGTGAGTTTGAAACTTCCGAAGCCCGAAGTGCCGAAGTCACTCATAGCCGTTGATTGTGAAGGAGGACACGCGTCGGTAGATGGGAACTTCGGGGGAAAGTGCTTCGGGCAAAAGCAAGTGTAGAGGAGTTGAAACTCCCGAAGCTCCGAAGCTTCGAAGTCCCAGAGCTCAAATGCTTGAAGCTCCGCAGTGGGTGTCAGCCATTGGATGTTGGGTAGTCGTGGACTGTTGATCCACCCTACTTCGTGAGTCCGGTAATCTGAACTCCGAGAGATTGTTGTGTGATGCTTGGAAAATCTTCCGAAGCCGAAGGCTGAAGGCCCGAGTAAGCGCTTATTGATCTAGCGCTTGGTCACGACCCATGGTCGCGTGGGTTGAGGAATGAGAGAAAGGGGCTAGTGCCCAAAAGTTATAGCAGAGATGAGCTCAAAAAGAAAATAGAAATTGAAAGTTTTCTTAAATCATGTTGGTTTATGAATGCTGTGGGATTTGTTAAGGTGATGGCTTGACAAATTCCGGTTCACTGCACGTTGTGTTTACAGAGTTCAACGAGTGTCAGGATCGAAGTGAATAGCCACTGAGAGTAGAGAATGGAGGAGGCACATAATGCTTCCAGTTTAGAGAATGAAGTTGTTAGTGACATTTCTTGTCAGGGGCACAAGAGTATTCAGGATTGCAAATGGCGCGAGGAGTGCTGGGCATAGCTCACAGGAGAAATCTATTTCGGGCTTAAATCAAGCGAGCGGGCACTTCATTCTTCTGCGGCAAGAATTCATCAACAGAGCAGAGCAACAATTGATGGGTAATTGCAGATTAACCGAGTCGCGTCAAGTATAGCGCCTAAAGTTTTAAGAAAGTCAACGGTCGGAATCCTTCAGGAGGCACTCGCGAAGTTACGAGGGCCATTGATCGCGATCATTACAAGCGCAACAGTTATTTCTCGAACTTGGGGTTCGTCAGTTCGGAGGGCGTACTATGTCTTTTAGTTGCGCGAGATTGCGAGTTGCGAAAAAGTGCCCAGAGGGGGTCAACCTTCGCTGACCATCGCGTCTCGGGACTTCGCGAGGGGAGAATGCCAAAGTTCGATACTCCAGCTCACGAAGCCGCGAGTTGCGAGAGGCGTTAGTGCCTGGGCTCTAGTCGACGGTTACATGCAGAGAGCGCCGACCAGAAAGGGGGCTCGACCCGTATCGCCATCTCTGGGATCGGGAGTTTAGAAAGGGGAGCCGAGGGTCTTTGACCCACGAACTTGCGAATTGCAAAAGGAAAAGAACTTTTAAAGATTGGGCCCACAGTATCAGGGGGCAATCTCTGCCGTCCATTTGAAGCGGACACATGGCGCGCGATTAAGCTCCCTGCCTTTTCGCCCATCGCGGTTTCAAAGCGCAAAAAACAGCTCCATCATATCCCGATACGCGAAGTAGCGAAAGCATTCAGGACCTGGGGCCCACAGCAACGTCGGGTGAGTTTAGGACCGTCAGATTTGAGGGACGCGTGGCACCAGAATGAGCCGTCTTGGCATATCGCTTATTGCGATTTCGATCAGCAAGGATCAACCCCTTCATATTCGCGAACGCCGAAAAGCGCCATGGGAATAGGCACGTGGTCGCAGTCCATGGTCACTTGGAAAAGGAGAGAAGCTGCGTAAAGAAGGTCGAAGCGCCGAGTTTAGTTACAGAGAGGATCGTCGCGGTCTCCGACTGCCATCGGATCCGATCTCCATACTGTTTCTCGTCTGAAGTTAATGACGACAAGAGCGGGTGGTTGAAACCTCATTTCATTCATTAAGTGAGGGGATGGAGGGTCTGGCAAATCATCTGCCCGAGGAAGTCCTGTGTATCGATTTTCTCAAAAACGCCATGCCGAAGTCCTCAACTCGACAGAGAAGTCTGCGCACGCTAGCCCAACACTTAATGGTTCAGTTACCCTCCTTACAGGAGCCATGCGTAGTTAAGATGGCACTTAAAGAAAGATATCAGTACGAGTTTGACTGAAGAGACACCAAGCCTTGGGCGACTGGGCACGCCTCTGTTAGGCGATTTTCTCTGAGTATATAAACTCAGTCTTTGTATTTTGTAAAGGATCGATGGTGGAGCAGAGCTCCCGGGTTGTAAAGTTTTAATGAAGCACTGTTATTCTAGTTATGCATGAACTTTTGAGACTTCTTGCCTTATGAATGCCAGTTTCTTTCACGTCTCTGTTTACACTGTGTTAGAACAGCTCGGAATTGGAGGATCCAGTCGAGTTGTAGCTGTTATAGGATGATGTTGTAATGGATCACTGTAATAGTTACGTTGTCTCTGATCAGTSCTTGTGATTTTTCCCAGTGCTGAGCGACTTGGAATTGGAGGATCCAGTCAAGTCCCCCTTAAGTTTCTCGAGACCCTGAACCAAGAGGATCTTGCATTCAGAGTCTTTCTTCTACATGCTGCTGAAAGCCTGTTGCCCAAAGTAGTTTGTTCACCCACTCGCTGAAGTTAGATCAAGACCTCTTCTGTCCCATGCATGCTAGACTTAGTCCCTGAGTTAGAGTGAAATCTCCTCGAGCCTTTATCTCCATTTGATCATCCCTTTATAAACAATCGTGACATTAAATTGATGGGTGTCGGGCTCTGCTCCTGCAAGCAATCCAGGAGTGACTTCCGACGCTAACAGAAGTAAAAGGGATGGACGTCCATTTGGGAGTTGAAGGATCGAACTCCAATGGGCACAGAGAAGAGATGGATAAGGAAGGGCATATGATGAAAATCATTGAACGATTGCAGAAAGATGCCTAGGCTCCCAGAAAGATCAGGCACTCGTCACCAACAATATGATAACATAGGTTTAGATCAACAACACTCTTGTTGAAGCCCAAACTCATCAAGAATCCATCCATCTTCTCATACCAAATACGAGGTGTCTGCTTTAGTCCATGCGGGGCTTTCTTCAATCTGTATACATGATATTTCTCGTTGTTTACATGAATTCCTCTGGTTGCTCGATATAAACTTCTTTCTCAATCTCACCATTGAGAAAGGCTGTATTTACATCTATCTGATGTAGTTTCCAACTCATGGATGATAGTACGGATGGAAGTGTATCGGTCTATTGGATCAAATGTCTCATCATAGATAACTCCCTATGTTTGTGAGAATCCTCTGGCTACAAATCTCGCTTTGTATTTCTCAACACTCCCATCAACTGGATGCTTGATCTTATAGATCTACTAGGAAGTCACTACATAGTTCTCTTTTGGTCTCAGAACAATATCCCATACATCATTCTTCAAGATAGATTGATATTCTTCTGTCATGGAATCTTTCCATACCTGCTCACCTGTAGCTTCTCCCTAACAAGAAGGCTCAGAATCAATGATGTGGCTCATGGCTGAAAGGTAACTCGAAAATCTCTTTGGTCTCTTGCTTTCTCAGGTTGTGCCTTGAGTGGTTGTATGCCCCTCTGCCCCTTTTAGAGTTTGTCGAGGCCAGACATGCCTTTTATGCCCTACTGGAATATCTTTGGGGATATCAACTGGAGCAGCTGGATCAACTAGAATAATGGATGTCTCCCTTTGAACTGTTGAAGGGGAGAAGGTAATGTCTATTCCTTCTTCTCAATTAGTTTGACTCCCTCTGAGTCAAGTAACTCCCTTTGAAGTCTGAAGGATAAACATCTTCCTTTGTTGTTAACCTGCGTGGAACAAGAAAACAAACGAAAGGAAACAAGACAAGAATATCTCCTAGAGGAGATTCATGAGTACATCTCTAGAATCAAAACAATTTAAGGATTGTTGTCACAACTACAACACCTACTTGTAATGTAGCAACTTTAGAAATGTAGGTTAGAGGCATGATAATTTAAAACAATCAAACTTGGAGTCTTCACTTCCAATGTGTTGTTCCTCTGAATGCACTGAGATTCCTATGGATCCACGATTGCACCAAGAGATCCACGATTGACATCAGTCGTACGACTGTTGATGTCACACCGTACGGCCTACAACTTCTTCCCAACAACTTTGCACATGCGGCCTGCCTGTACGGCTCACACATGCGGCCTTCTTCTCGACTATACAGACCTGTTTGATTCGCACGTGTGGTCCATACAGATGTACCACACGTGCGACTTCTCCTTTTTTGCAGTTGTCTCTCTCTTCCACACATGCGACTTCTCCTTTTTTGCAGCTGTCTTTCTCTTCCACACGTGCGACCTTCCTCAACTCACGTGTGATTTTCTCTACCAAGAACAGAAAATAAAAGGTCCAAAAACCCTAGGCCAGATTGCCTAGGTGCAAAAATATCCTTGCTGAAATTACCATGCCTCGCACAAGTGTTCACTCACTTATGCTAACTCCATAATGACATAAAAAATGAGATATCACAATCTCCTCCTCTCCTTTTATAGGAGTCTATTTTGAATTTAGAATCCCTTAGCTTACTGTAAGGAGCCCTCCACTAAACTCAACATTAAATTAGAATATTTTATTCCTCCTTGTGGGTGTGAAGCCCCAACAGAAGCTCACAAAGCCCATCATCAAATCCATGAAGCCCTAGCTTCATTCCAAACACGTTTTCATCGAAATTGTAATTTGGTGCCAAAGAAGATTCCCACATGCCCAACACCATGTCTACTAGTGGGAATACCTCCCGAAGCTACAAAACATCAACACTCCCTCTTAGTGAGGGAGGTATTCTCAACCATTCCTAGTTTGTCTCTAAAGTAGACAAACTTCCCCTTCACTAGTAGTTGGTGAGAATATCTGCAATCTGCTCATCTATGGAAATATACTGGAGCTTCATTGCTCCCTTCTACACCCTGTCTTTGATGAAGTGGTATCTGATCTCAATGTGCTTCGACCCGTCATGAAACACTGGATTTTTTGAGAGCTTGACACAACTCTGATTGTTATAGTAAATCACTGTAGGCTCCATTACTTGACCAGATAAACCTGCAAGGAGCTTGCGAAGCCAAATAGCCTCGCAACTCGCCAAACTAGCTGCCATATACTTTGCCTCTGTTGAACTGAGTGCCACAAAAGTCTGTTTCCCACTGAACCAAGAAACCACTGTCGATCCTAGGTTGAAACAACCACCAGAAGTGCTCTTCTTGTCAACGACACTGCCTGCCCAATCTGAGTTTGAATACCCATGTAGCCTCACTCCATCATCCCCGACATATCTCAGACCAAATCCAACTATACCTTGAAGGTACCTGAGCACATGCTTTGCTGTTATCCAATGCACCTGTCTCGACTCAACCATGAACTGGCTCAAGGTGTTGACAGCAAAGCAAATGTCTGGCCTGGTGTTGACCAAATACATCAACAAACCAATCAACTTCCTGTACATTGTGGGGTCCACCATGTTTGAATCTGAAGCCCCCAGCTTGTTCAGGTAGGTGGTCATAGGTGT
>JZKD02S1672762.1:154298-167518 GCA_000966675.3 Picea glauca
TATATATATAATCACATTTTACAATTTTTTTTATGAAAACAAATTGTACTAGGAAAATGAAATAAATTTGTTAACCACTAGTGTATGGTCTTTTTTGGTTTCTTGTGACTTGATAAAATCGATAGGGTCTTGTTGACAAGCACTTTATGAGGGAACCGGGTCCTTGTATGAGGAGTCATAGTTTCTTTAATTGGTTGATACAATAACAAGTGAAGTTTATGAAATATTCTTTTAATTTACAAGCTAACAATGTCTTTCTTAGAGCTACACGATAATTAAGAAATTAAGGGTAAATGGAGAAGGTGATATTGGATGAAGTGCAAGATGACATAAAAGGGCTCGAGACAACAATAGTCTCAAGCGATTCCCATTTCAATTGAAGCCAAAAGAAATAAAAATTTAAATACAAAAATAGAAGCAAATGGATACAGAAACATAAATATAGTAGTAAGCACCAAAGACACTGAATAATTGTGTTTTTTTTTAAATCAATTTTTGTATAGAGAATATATATAGTAAAATATTTGGTCTGTTGGGTTTTGAAATATTTCACATGAACAAAGAAGGGGACATGGTATATTACTCATTCAACCCACTAGGGGACGAAGATATCTTCAAAATCCGTGATGATATGGTAAGTTGTTGGAGGATGGAAAAGGTTAGGATCCTAGACTCATGCCTAGCTCAAAGCCTTAACAACTATATCAATATCAAACTTACACCAATCAACAAATGTGAGACGTGTGGGTTTACAGACAAGCAAGGCTCCTATGCCAAGACCATCAAGAGTGCACTTAACATTATGCACATCCAAGGGATTGTGACTTCAACAAATTCATCAAGGGCGAAGATATCTCCCTCATATGCATGGGGAAACTTGAGAATTCTACAAGAGGAGAGGGAAAGGGGAACAATAGAAGAATGACAAAGCCCACATGAGAGGGTTTTTGAATATAGAGTAAGGGAGAAAGGACCCATAATTCTCTCTGAGATTCATGGTGATGCCACCTCTTGTAGTGTTAGAGAAGAATCCCTATTAGATTTTCAACCTCCAAGTAAGGATAAAGGTTTAGACCATGTGGATGTTTTGGTTTATGAGCAAGTGGGTAGTTTCAAAGAAAAGGGATAAAGATTGACCCTTTGTTGAGGAATACTAGAGGATGAACGCAAAAGGACCTATTTAGCAAAGAAAAAGAACTTAGGGTGTGTGAAGAAATGCAAGGATGGGGTAAAAATGATATTGGGAGAAGTTATTGTCTTGTTCCAAATTTTGGAGTTACTATTCACAACTTAAGTTACAAAGTTTTTTGGTTGCTACCTATCTGATTCAACCCTAGAGAAATTCTGAATATTTCAATTAGCCTAGCCTAGTGATGGTTAACAACTCACACTAACTTGGTGATGGTTAGCATTCTCCTTCAAGACAAAAGAAAATTCCCTTCACATCAAAAGTAGTGTGGTTTTGGAGTTCAACCTTGTTACCTTTGTGACAGTTTGCTCCAAATTTTGATCCTAGGTGTGAAAAGGAGAATGTTAAAAAATAAAAACCTAGGTATGTGAAGAAATGCAAGGATGGGGTAAAGATGGTATTGGGGGAAGATATCATCTTAAGCCAAATTCTGGAGCTACGATGCACAACTTTAGCTGGGAGGTTTTTTGGTTGCTACATATTTGATTCAACTTGTCAAGAAATGAATTCAAAAGGTGTGGAAACCCATCTAGGATATGCACCATCCTTCTTCATATTGGCTCGGGGATGGTTAAATTTCTCCTTTAGAACATAAAAAAAATGCTCTTTGCATCAGAAGCAAAGTGTGATTTTGAGTTCAACCTTGTTATTTATGTGATAGTGGGCTCTAGATTTTGATCCTAGGTGTGAAAAGGAGAATGTTTAGCCCTTGTGGGTAAAATTACCATCCCTCCCACTAGAATTTTGGTTAGAGAAAGTTTTTAGGTCCAATATAGAAGCTCTAGGTACCTTCAAAGCTCTAGATGAGAGATGTGTGACAAGGAACCTAAGGTTGGTAGCTAAGGTTTGTGTAGAAATGGACTTGGAGCAAGGGCTTGCATATGAAATCAAAATCATAGTAGAGAAAATGTATTATGTGCAATTCTTGTAGAAATTTGAGAATCGAGAAATTAATGCAATTTTGAAATTTTGCCTCATTTACTTGATATTTCCCAAATTTAATTCCTATAAACTTTCAACCTTAGGGCGAATTCAAGATATTAAAATTACAACAATAATATTTCACTTCCCTTGAACCCAATGTCACTCGACAACCTAGGTGAGTAAATACCATATGAGTCTACTTCTATACCACAATGTTACAACACTTGGGCACACTTTTCAAGGGATACAACATCTCTAAAATGTTTCATTTCAACAAATTACAATAACAACAAATATACTCATTTTTCTTTTGGATATGTGTCAAGTCACTTAACCAATTCAACATATGTTATGTTGAATCAATGTGAACAACAAAGGCTAAAATCTACTCAACCATGAAGATAATATGAGCTGGAAATCAAATCTACAGTATTTTGGGCAACTTGAAACTTCTTCTATATGTAAAAGATGAAGTACAAGTATGTACCACATCTTTATCACCAAGTTCGTATAAGTTAAGTTTTTCAAACCCTAGCCAGGGAAACAATAGGAAAACTATTACATGCAAAACTAATAACTAATTAAAATAAAAGAACAATAAATAATAATAATAATAACAATAATAATAATGAAAGGTCATAGGTTAATTAAGCGACATGGCTTTTAATGAAAACACACCCACTTAGGAATATTTATAGGGGTCTCCCCACATTGTAAAATCATCGGCTTATTCATTCTTTTTTTATATAGCAAATATTTATTATTTCTCACATCTTATTGAGCAAATTAAGTGAGTATTTAATTGCTCTAAAAACCTTAGTTGTCAACTCTTCTCAACTAGGGACGCTCCCAACCAAAGTTGGTCACTACACCAAAGATCCTCAACATGTTAGCATCAACATCAACAAGTCCTCATTGACACATGCTGTCAACTTTCTAGGTTACTCTGAAAGTGCTTACACCATGTTTAAGGGTGTTTCATGAAGTTTGGAGTACATGGTGTATGATTAGCCCTTGGATGGTCCATGATAGATTTGCACATCGAAGATGACTTACTCAATGGTTGCTTGACCACAATTGGATGCTTACATGACATTCTTCCTTGGGGTGTTGGAGATCTTCAAACAACTTGGTGACATTCTACGTGCTGGCCACATGGAGGAGGTTGCTTGCTAGGAGAAGGCATTGCATTAGAGGAGCGTTTAGCACTAAAGAGGAGGGCATTGAGTGATAGAAAACATGGGGTAGCTTGGATACTTTCATGGAGGCATGGAGTTTACTTGGGGACACCTGGATTGTGACAATGTTCATGTAAGGAGAGTGTACTCGATGGAGCACATGTCTTAGGAGGAGTGTTGGAGTCCTTGAAGGCTTGGCGAAGGAGCATTGTGCACATCTCATGGAGCACCCTTACATTGGAACCTTAATTGTGTACAACATCACCTTGGAGCTTACATGTGTACCCTTAGAGTGTAGTGTTCCACAAGTGTGAGCCTAATTGTGGCTTTGTAGGTTGCTAAGAAGGGTTTAGGCCCACATATGTGTTATTCACCTTCCTTACCTCTCATATATATAATGGTAGGAGAGAGTCCTTGCATCATCATCATCATTGTACTATTTTCTTTGTATTTTTGTTTTTAGAGTAAGGCATTGACTCCTCCCATTCCATGCCCCTTCATTACAACCCTCCTCATTGTGAACTCCATCTTCCCAAAGTTGACGTGAATAAATTTGATGGCTCGGATCCCACAGGCTAGGTCACTCAAATGGATTATTATTTCTCCTTGCATGGCATTACTAATGATTTGGCCAAACTTCATATAAGTCTCTTTTATTTGGATCATGAATGCTAGCAATGGTGGAAATGGTGTAAAAAATCATGAAAAGGGTATATTGCTTTGACCCAGTTTATTGCAGATATTTATGAACAATTTGACACCGACATGCATCTTTTGGGCCATTTGACCAAGTTGGAATAGTCTGGCACAATGGAAGAATATATCACCACTTTTGAGCAATTGGCTTTCCAAACGGACGGCATGTCCAACACCTTATTCAAGGAATTATTTATTATTATACTAAAGGATGATATATGAGCCCATGTCCTAATGGCTTGCCCCCAAACTTGGCTTGAAGATACTCAACACAGCAAGGAAACACAAGTAGTCTCTTCCCAAAACCAAATATTTTCCTTTATTCCTCACCCTCGACCCATAAATCCAGCCCCTCCTTCCACCCCTCTCAAGATCCAGAAATTGACCCGAGCATAAATGGTTGAATGCCAACTTAAATTTATTTGGTATAATTATGATGAAAAATATTTTCCAGGGCACAAGTGTAAGTAACAAAATCTATTTATGACCATTTTTTAGGATGTTTCTAAAGAGCATGTCGATGTTCCCCATTCTAAATACTACCCCCAACAGATGGTCATACCCTGCTCTCTGATCCACTAGAAATTGAACTTCTTATCTCTCTAAATTTCGTCACTAATCTTTTTTCTCCCCAAACCCTCAATTTAATCGGCTACATTAAGCATAGGAAATTCATCATCCTAATCGACAATGGCAACACCCACAATTTTATTCATCGTTGCATTTCCAAAGAGACGATGTGATATATCCATGCCATCAATAATTTTCAAATCATGATTGCCAATAGTGGTTCCATGAAATGTGGAGGGCATTGTGAAAATGTGCACTTGCAAATTGGTCATTACCAAATGAAATCTCATATGTTTTCTATTGACATGGGTGGTTGTGACATTGTCCTCGGTGTTGAATGGTTGTGCACACTCGATCCCGTCACCATGGATTTCAAGGATTTAAATATGTGTTTCCAATAGGATGGAAAATAGTATCGATTCCAAGGAATCACGGAAGACTCCCCTGAGATCATTAGTTCCCACCGCATGGAGAAACTACTCAAAAAAGGTCACTATGTCATAATTGCATAACTGCATTCCATTCAAACAATTTAGACCCCCTTCCCTATTGTTCATCCTGACATAAAGTCTCTTCTCTCCAAACACCACTCTATATTTGACAACCCACAAGGACTTCCCCCTTCCCATGGCACCCATGATCATTGCATTCCCCTTGTCCCTAGCATTTTTCCTCCCAATGTTCATCCTTCTTATCACCCCTTTGCGTAAAAGAAACAAATTGAGAAAATTGTTCAAGAATTGCTAGCGGAGGGTGTTATCCATCCTAATACTAACCCTTATTCTTCTCACGTTGTCATTGTACTCAATAAATAAGGCACATGGTGCATGTGTCCTGATTTTAAAGACCTCAACAAAATCACCATCAAAGATAAATTCCCCATTCCTATTATTGATGACCTTTTTGATGAGTTGAGTGGTGCTTATTTCTTCACCAAACTTTAACTACAATCTTTTTGCCACCAAATACATATGAAAGAGGTCGATATTCCCAAAGTTGCATTTCCAACTTATGACATCCATTATGAGTTCTTGGTCATTCCCTTCGACATATGTAATACACCCTCTACCTTTCAAAGTCTAATGAATCGTGTCTTTTCCCCCTTCCTCCATTTTTTCTTATTTTTCTTTGAAGATATACTCATATATAGTAAAACTTGGAAATCCTATCTAGCCCACGTGGATCAAGTCTTACACTTATTTTCTTAGCATAAAATCTTCCTCAAATAGTCTAAATGTTCTCTTGGAGTTCCTGAAGTAGAATACCTAGGCCATATTGTTGGCAAGGATAGTGTCCATGTGGATCCTCAGAAAATCACAGTTATGAAGGATTGGAAACGTCCTTCAACACTTAAAACTTTTCAAGGTTTCCTGGGTTTAACAGGATATTATTGCAAGTTTGTTAAAAATTATGGAAAAATTACATCTCCCCTCACTACTCTTCTTAAAAAGAATGCTTTTAGTTGGACTCCAACAACAGATCAATCCTTCCAAGTCTTGAAAGAAGCTATGTGCACGACTCATGTTCTAGCACTGCCTAACTTCACCAAGATTTTTTTCTTGGAATGTGATGCTTCAAGGAAAGGAATTAGGGAATTTCTCATGCAATATGGAATACGTTTGGATTTCACTAGTAAATAACTCTTTGAGCGACATTTGGAGAAATCTACCTATGAAAATGAAATGTTGGCTATTTTGCATGCAGTGGATCTTTGGTGCCCTTATTTGTTGGGGAAACGCTTCCACATTAAAATTGATCATCGTAGCCTCAAGTGTTTTTTGGAAACAATCATTTCATCCCCTGAGCAATAGAAATGGGTGACCAATATGTTCAATTATGATTATGAGATCATTTACAAGAAGGGAAAACAAAATGTGATTGTCGGTGCTCTTTCAATGAAATATGAAGAAGAAGGGTCCCTCTTTTCCCTCTCTTTCATTGTAGCATATTGGTTACAAGAAGTTCGCAAGGAATGGGTCCAAGATCCCAAAATTTCTCACCTGATCCAACAATCACAATGAGACCCTCATGCATCTCAGTGATACTCTTGGCACAATGAGAAGATTTGATATAAAGGTCACATGTATTTAAGCAAATTGTATCACCTTAAATCCATTTTTCTCTTTGAAATTCATGCTTCACCAACAACTGGGAATTGAGGCTTTCATGAAAATATAAATGGTCCAACATCTCAGGGATACTCTTGGCACAATGAGTAGATTCGCTATAAAGGTCACCTTTATTTAAGAAAATGGTATCACCTTAAATCCATTTTTCTATTTTAAATTCATGCTTCACCAACAACTGGGACTTGAGGCTTTCATGAAAATATGAATGGGCCAAATGTTCTTTTTTGGGGGGAGGCATGAAATATGACACATGCACCTTTGTCGTTGAATTTGATACTTGCCAACACAATAAGGGAGAAACCATAAAAAATCAAGGCAAACTCCAACCTCTCCCTATTCCACCTGTTATATGGATGTATATTTCTATGGACTTCATTGTTGGATTACCCAAATCGAGAATTAAATAATTCATTGTGGTTTTCATCAATCGCCTTTCAAAATATTCTCAATCATGTTCCCTACAACACCCATTCACTGCATCCACAATGGCTCAAATTTTCATGGATAATATCTTCAAACACCATGGCATGCCTCACTCTATTGTCTCTTACCAAGATCCAAATTTCACCAAAAAAATTTGCAAGAATTTTTCAAGATCTAGGAAACCCAATTGTATCTCATCATAGCCTATCATCCCCAAACTAATGGTCAAATTGAAGTTGTCAACAAGTTCTTGGAAAAATATTTGAGGTGTTTCACATTCAATAGACAAAATCAATGGGCTCAGTGGTTATCACTAGTTGAATGGTGGTACAACAAATCTTAACATGCTACCACTCACATGAATCCCTTTGAAGTGGTCTATGGTCAAAACCCACCTTCTCTCCTCTCCTACCTTCCAAGTGTATCCAAAGTTCAAGACATCGATGGCGCACTTACGGTCCGAGCTACCATTCTTCATACCCTCAAAGAAAAAAAATTCATGGTTTAGAATCACATGAAGAAACAATCATATCAAGGTCGTTTTGAATGTGAATTTGTTGAAGGGTAACACGTGTTTCTCCGTCTGCAACCTTATAAAAAAATCCCACTCAAAGAATAACATTATTAGGAACTTGCTCCCAAGTTTTATGGCCCTTATACAATTTTAAATCATGTGGTGCCTATGGCCTACAAGTTGGCTCTCCCAAGTCGTTCTATGTTCCATTATGTTCCATTATGTTTTTCATGTTTCTTTCTTAAATAAAGTTATTGGAACCAAGTGCCAGACTCAAACTAGTCTCCCTAAATTGGATGAAAAAGGCTCCATTTGGTTGCATCCCCAAGCTATCTTATACCATTGCGAGTGTCATCTCCATCAACTCACCATAAAGGAAGTTATATTTCAATGGAAGGATACTCCATCTGAAGATTCCACATGGGAGCCAACTACCATTCTACAATAGTTTCCCCATCTCATGTTGTAACACCTTAGTTTCCCTCAGTTTGTAATTATGACTATGACTTAATATTTTTGAGAGTCATGACGTGAATATTTCAACTTTACATGTAATATAAATACGTTTTTTATTTAATAAATAAAAGGTTATACAATTGACTAAGAGGTGGAGCGCAAGTACTAGCCATGATACCATGAGTGGGAACTAGTGAGGGGGTTGGGAATTACCTTGTTTACCCAAAGAAATAACCTTCACCTAAAAGAGCCTTAGTGCCTAAATATATTTGAATATATTATCATCATTTTTCCTTATTCCAATAAATCGGTTAATGAGGAGAGACCTGATGGTTGAGGAGTTAATACCATCCTTCATGAAGACATGGGGGAAAACATCTAGATCAGATGAAGACTATCAACCTAAGGTACAGGAAAGTGCCACCTCATTTTTGGAGGTAATCCTAGGATGATTTTGGGAGAAGCGAGAGGGGAAATGAGTTGGGAAAATGGTGCACAAGTTGTGCATGAAGGGAGAAGATAGAGAGATATGGAAAGTAATTTTTGTTGTGGAATTCGAGAAACAAATACCTAGACCCAAGTTAAGAATAGAGGGTCACAAATTGATGTCGGTCGGGATAGGAATTGGAACTAAGAGGGGAGGGAAATAAAGGACTACAAGGGTGGTGAAGGGCCTCCCTTTTGTAGTTATATCCTGTTGGGAAGGCATTCAATAATTTGTAGTCACCCTGGTCTCTATTGGTAGAGGGATTCCTTTTGTAGTATGCTAGAGAAGGAGAGTGGCCTTCACGATTAACCCATAATTTCATGATATAAACCAATGTTCACATGATGGTATCATGGATTGGCATGGGGTTGGTTTTCTTTAAGTGTAGTAGATTCTATGGTTGGATGGAAAATTATTCACCCTCAGTCAGTTTCCCAACCAACAATATTATGAATAGATAAGTGTGCATGCATGTTTATGGGTCAGATGTTTGATTCATTTACAAGTCTTTGTATTTTTGTAAGTATGGGACTGAATGAATAATGGAGTAGGATTATAGGAGTAGGAGTGTAAGCATATGAATTTTTTAGTTGCACACAACGGTTTCCTTGTTGAGTAGTATTATCTTTCTGAAATCTGAAGGGATAGAAGGAATTGGGATTTATGCCTTTTAGAAGCCCAATACTTTATTGTCTAGTTGATTTCATGAAATAATGAGTTGTATATTCCTATGCTTGAGAACCCATCTCTAAGAACATGCATGGATTTCCTTATTATGTAATTCCTTTAAATTTTGGAAGAATTTGCATAATGGGTTATCTTCCTTTGATTGTATATGCAGAGGAACCTAGGTTATTTTGTCTCAAAATCTTTGAGAAAGGTAAGTTTCGAGGGGATTCTATTTTTCTTTCCCTAAATTCATCTATATTTGAAGTCTTGGCAATGACCAAACTCTGTGCATGATTAAAGGATCTGGGCATGTTTTCATGATAACCCCTTTTACATAAATGCCTTAGTGTGTAGTTTCAAGTGTGCAGGTTGGCAGATATTGTGGAATTCAAAGTCCTTTTTATTTGAATCTTCTCGGGGGAGGAACCAATTTTGGAACCCTAAGAATGATGAGGTCATGCTAACGTAAATCCCATGTGGATATGACATGGAGTCCATGTAACTAATTATGTGGCAAGGACCAAGTGTAGAGGACATCAGTAAGGCCACGGTGGTAGGTTGTGAGGTCGCTCTGAAGGAAATTGTTGACAATGGGTGAATTTTCCAAAGTTTCAAGAATAAATCTCAACTTTCCATCAAGCAAAGGGGGTTGATCTCAACCATCTATCTACACAAAGGGTCTGGGTATAGGCTTGTGGGAGAAGTCTTGTGGTGGGAAAGCCTACTATTGAATTCCCAAGGATAATTTCCTAAATTTGGAATGGTCTCCGTGAATCTTTCTAGGGAAGAGGCTCATGGAGTTAAGACTACGAAGGAATTGAGAAATTGACAAAGTGTGAACCTAGACAAAAATAGCCACAAGTGAAAACCTGGGAATGATGGGAATCGTTGATGCATGGGAGAATAGATCAGGACGGTTAGTTATGTCAGGCCTAGGAAGAGGTTAAAATACATACAAACTTGGGATACCACGAGGATCCATATTGTTTATCTAGGTAAGTCTGAGCCATTTGATCTCGTGGGTGGCATGTTGATGTTGGTTGTGGCCTACATGAATATTTATGAGTACGTTAAGCATGGATAAGTTATAAGAATGAGATTGAATGAGTAGAATCCATTGGATTACTGAGGAATGGATTTGTACCATAGGATATGTTGGGCCCAATAACTGGTTAAATATCGTGCAAGCTAGGAACTCGTGTTGGTTTGGATCGTTGATTAGAATTCTCGCCACTTGCCTGATCTATCAGACATGCTTGTTACCTTAAGAGGGACAAGTGAAAAGGAGAGTGCCACATCATATTTCTAAGTTAGAATGCCATGTGGGCACACTATGTCAAGGGACACGTCAACAAGGGTAGGAATATTGGAAGTTTCCACATGGTCTATGACACGTGGAGGAGGACAGGGGTCCTCTAGTGGTAGATCCAAGATGAGCCAGAAAATTTGATTGGGTGAGAATATCAGAGATACATGGATACATGAACCGTTAATCAAGGCTAATATGATCCATCTGATCTCATGACAAAATGTTTGTTGCAAGGGAGCCATTGTGTACAATAAAGTTAATCACCTTATGGAAGAGTTATCGCACGCAAGGTGCTTCCAACAGTGTTGCAGGCTTGGGAGCCCGAAGGATTTTGTTCAACTATTGCAGAGAAGTACATGTCAACCTGAATGTTTGGGATAGGTCCACAGGTATGTCAGTTGGTTGGTGATGTTAGCTAGCACATGTGGAGTGGGTCCACATGGGAAAGATGATGTCATCATTTGGAAAATTCCCAAGGAACTTAAAAGGGGCATAACTTATTGTTGAGAAATCATATTTGGGAATGATTATAATCGTTGAAAATATCTTGATGAGAATATTTCATCTATGGGCTCTAATTTGAGAAAGGAGTTAGGGTTTGGAAGAAGAAAATTTGACACCCGACTAGCCTAAGGAAGGGTTAGGGGGTCAGGTGTGTTACAAAGTGGCATCAAAGAAGAGTTCAAGCATTATGCCTTAATGGGATATAAAACAACCACAAATATTTAATTGTAAAGGCAAAGAAAATCCTATTGAACTATGATTGCATAGATTGTTAAAAAGTAAATATTGCAGACATCATTTATTTTTCATTATCATAATTTCATTTACAGCTGAAATTTTATGTCTTATGCATTATTTTAAAAATTAGAATAATATCTATAGAATTTTTATTATGTTAATGCATATTACCATTAATTATGAGTGTGAATGGCAGCAGGAACAAATCCCTAGTTTGGGACTATTTAAGGCTAATGAAAGCCTTAATAAGGCCAAGAAAATTTGCATATATTTTAAGTTTATGGTTAGCTGATAGTGGCCTATTGTTTTATCACTTAGAAGGCACTGAGAAGAGAAGAAAACAACAATATATTGGTATGGCTCAACATGTAAGATACCTCACATATCATAGATGAAGAATCTAATGGTGAGAGGACTAGAGAAACCCCTCCATATTTGGAATAGAAAATAAGGACTATGAGGGATGAAATTAGAAGCTACGGAGCATATAATGAGAAGTTCATTAGATCCCAAGAGAAGAACATAGAATTAAATGTAGTACTATTGTAGAGTCTATTTGATATTCAAAAACACTTGCAACAAGGTTCATCTTCCAACAATGCAGGAATACTATCTAAGAAACAACAAATCCCATCAGAGATTCAGAAGGATGGTCCATCTCACAAAACTTCGGGGAGAATTTCTTCCAAGAAGAATCATGGGAGTGATAAGAGAAACATATCTAGTGGAGACTCTTCCACGGAGTCCTCTAGTAAGAAAACCACTACCTTTGAAAAACTTTCCAACGGTGAGACTAGTTTAAGCACTCATAGGAAGAATAAGAAGAAACATTCCGTAAGTTCTTTAACTAAGGAATTTAGAAAGGAAAAACCACCCACATTTGATGGAGAGGTCAAAAGGGCGAAGAAGCAGAGGTGTGGCTGCTACCAATGAAGAAGTGCTTTCGAGTACAAAACTACCCAGGAAATATGGAAGCAAGAGTGGCCACCTTTAACTTTGTTGGTGGGGCTTTCATTTGGTGGGAAAACCTCCAAAATGTAAAAAGGATCAATAAGAGAAAGTTGACCTGGAAGTAGTTTGAGAAGTACTTTAGGAAGGCATACCTGTCAAAAAAATATTATGACAGCAAGGTTACGGAATTCCATGATAAAAAATTGTGGCAACTCACCATGGATGGATATGTAAGGATATTCATGGAACTATTGAGGTATGTTATATACATTAAGGATGAGAAAGTAAGGATACAATCCTTTCTCAGTGGATTTCCATGGTCTTTTCAGGACTGAATTAAGTTTGGTGAACCTAAGACCATTGATGTCACCATTCAAAATTCTATTATTTTTATGAGAAATCAAAACATAACCATGAGCCTCATAAGGACTGGAAGAGGAAGGAAAAGAGTCCAAGAAATAGTGCTCAGTCTACTCACCCCACCATAAGTGTGCACCATCAAAATTATCCATCTCAAAGTGGGAATAGACCATCATAGCCCACAAAGGAAAGAGAATAAGAGTAGAGGAAAGGGTCGTTAAAGTTCTAGGGTTGTGGAGAGGCACACCTATTGAGGGATTTACCATATAGTCAGTATGATCATAAGAGGATTTACAATGTTCAGAAGGATACCATGGTCAATGATGTAACCAAAAGTGTGCCACAAATATATGTAGTTGTAGATAATAGCAAATTTGATTACCAATCTTAAGTAGTGGAGCTGGAAGGTGGAATCAAAAGGAGAGTTATAGCCCAAGCCTCAATTCTACTCGATAGGAAGGATACATTGATCTAAAACCCAACAATCACATAGGTCAAGGTGCAATGAAACCCTTTGGAGTAGATGAGGCTAACTGGAGGCTAGAGGATGTCATGAGAAGGGTATATCCATTTTTTTTAATGTTTAAAAAATATTTTATTGTTGGTAAAACACTGAGGATGGTG
>JZKD02S1672762.1:167545-184213 GCA_000966675.3 Picea glauca
GTGAATGAACACCATATTTCCCCCTAGTTTTTAATTATGACTTGTATTAATATTTCTCAGAGTCATAGAATGGAAATTTAAAAATTTACATGTAATGTAAATATGGTTTTAATTTAATAAAGAAAATGTTAGACAGTTGACTGAGAGGTAGAGTGCAAGTACTATCCATGATACCACAAATGGGAACTGGTGAGGGGATTGGGAATTACCTTGTTTACCCAAATAATTAACCTTCATCTAAAAGAGCCTTAGTGCCTAAATCTATTTGAACATATTACTGCCCCTTTTGTTTATTCCAAGAACTAAGTTAATGGGGAGAGGCCTGGTGGTTGAGGAGTTCATAACAACCTTCATGAAGACACGGGGGGAAATGACTAGATCATCTGAATACTTTTAGCCTGAGGTACAGGAAATTACTACCTCATTTTTGGGGGTAATACTTGAATTCTTCTGGGAGAAGTGAGAGGGAAAATCAGGAGTAAGAATGGTGCATGAGTTGTGCACGAAGGCAGAAAATAGAGAGATATGGAAAGTAATTTTTGTTGTGGAATTCGAGCAGAGAATACCCAAACCCAACTTGAGCATAGAGGGTCATGAATTGATGTTGGTTGGGCTAGGAATTGGCACTGAGAGGGGAGGATGTTCAAGGAATGTAGAAGCAGTGAAGGGCCTCTCTTGTGTAATTATAACCAGCTAGGAAAACATCTAAGAATTTGTGGTGGCCATGGTCTCTATGGGTAGAGGGATTCCTATTGTAGTATATTAGTGAAGGAGAGTGGCCTTCACAATTAACCTAGAATTTCCTGAGAGAAATCAGTGTTCCCCTGGTGGTATCATGGCTTGGCATGGTGATGGCCTACTATAGGAAGCTTAAGTGCATCAGAGCCTATGGTTAGGTGGAAAATTGTTCACCCTAAGTCAGTTTCCCAGCCAACAATTTTCTTAACGGATAAGTGTGCATGCATGTTTATGGGTTGGATTCTTGATTCATTTACAAGTATTTGTGTCTAAGTCTGGGAATGAATGAATAATGAAGTAGGATTTTAGGAGTAGGAATGTAAGTGTATGAATTTTTTAGTTGCATGCAATGGTTTCCTTGTTGACTAATATTATCTTTCTGAAATATGAACAGATAGAAGGAATTGGGATTTATGCCTTTTATAAGCCCAATACTTTACTCTTGTTGATTTCATGAAACAATGAGATATATATTCCTATGATTGAGAACCCATATCTAAGAACATGAATGGATTGCCTTATTGTGTAAATCCCATAACTTTTGGAAGAATTTTCATAATGGGTTATCTTCCTTTGATTGTATATGCAGAAGAACCTTGGTCCTTCGATCTCAAAACATCTGATAAAGGAAATATTGAGGGGATTTTGTTCTGATTTCCCTAAATTCATCTATATTTGAAGTCTTGGAAATGGCCAAACTCTATGCATATTTTTACCCTATATAGTTTCTAGGAAAATGAGATTAAAGGATATGGGTAGGTTTTCTTGATAACCCCTTTTACAGAAATGACTTAGCGCATAGTTTTGAGTGTACAGGTTGGTAGATCCCATGGAATCCAAAGTCCTTTTTATTTGAATGTTCCTGGATGAGGAACTGAGTTTGGAACCCTCATAATGATGAGGTCATGCTGATGGAAATCCCATGTGAAGTTGACATGGAGTCCACGCAACTAATTATGTGGAAAGGGCCAATTGGTAGAGGTCATCAATAAATCCATGGTGACAGGTCATGAGTTCAGTCTATGAGAAAGTGTTGAGAATGGGTGAATTTTCTAAAGTGTTGAGAATAAATGTCAACCGTCCATCGAGAAGTGGGGATCGATCTTAATCTTTTGTGGACAAGGTATGGATATAGGCTTGTGGTAGAAGTCTCACGGTGGGAAATCCTCCCAATGAGGTTTCAAGGAGAAGTCCCCAACCATGGAAGGTTCTCCACAAAGGTTTCAATGGAAGAGGCTCATGGATTTAAGCCTACAAAGGAATTGAGAAATCAATATAGTGTGAACCTAGATGGAAATATTCATGACCACAAACCTAGGAACAATGAGAACCATTGATGCATGAGAAAACAGATCAGGAACATTAGATTTGTAGGTCCTAGGGGATGATTAAAGGACATGTATACTTGGGAGACCACGAGGATCCAGATTTTTTATCTAGGTCAGCTTGGGTCATCCGATCTCATGGGTGGCATGTTCACGCAAGTTGTGGCCTATGGGAAGATTTATAAGTTTGTTAAGCTCGGGTAGTCCACAAGCATGAGCCTAAATGAGAAGGATCCATTAGATTAGTGAGAAATGGATTTGAACCGTTGGATTTGTTGGGCCCAATGGTTGGTTAAATATCTTGCAATCTAGGAACTCATGTTGTTCCATATTGTTGATTGAAATGCATGTCAGCTGTCTAATCTATTAGACGTGGTTGTTACCTTAAGAAGGTCAAGTCAAAAGGAAAGCACCACGTCATCTTACAGAGTCAATGCGCCACATGGGCACACTATGTAAAGGGACACATCATCAAGGGTAGGAATATCGGAAGCTACCACGTGGTCAGTGACATGTGGAGGGGGGTAGGCGTCCTTTGGTGGAAGAGTCAGGATGATCTAGTGAAATTGATTGGATGAGCATCTCTAAGATCCACAGAGATTTGGACCATTGATCATGACTGATATGATCCATCCAATATAATGGAGATCTTGTTTTCATAGGGGAGCCATCGTGTGCAAGCAAGTATATCACCCCATGGAATATTTCTTGTGTGAGATGCTTCCAACAATGTTGCGAGCTTGGGAGCCCAAAGGCCTATGTCTGAATATTGCAAAGCAAGACACTTCAAATTGAATGTTTGGGATAGGTCCATGGGTATTCCAGTGCATTGGTGACATTGGCTAGCACATGTGGAGTGGGTCCACATGGGCAGGATGACATCATCATTTGGAAAATGCCCAAGGAACTTAAAGGGTGCATAAATTCTTGTCGGGAACTCGGATTTGGGCATGCTTATAGTCGTTGGAAATATCTTGATGAGAAAATTCCATCTATGGGTCCATATTTGAGAAAGGATATAGGGTCTGGAAAAGGAAATTTGTACACCCCACAAGCCTATGGAAGGTTTAGGGGTTCAGGTGTGTTACACACGCCTTGAGGAGAAGGTTTTTTTTTCAAAGGAGGGGGTATATTAGGGACCTAACCTCCCTAACCCATCAAGTAGGTAGAATAATATTTTTTTATGTAATAAAGTCCAACATTAGTAAATAAGGCTTAGGTAATAATGTGAACATGTCTAATGTAAGAAGACTTAATAGAAGTTTTTTCTTCTAGAAAGATTTCCCTCTATAATGTTATCTAGAAGATAAAAAAAATAGTATAAATATGAGTAGAAAGCATGGGAAAGTTTTGTCTTGAGAATTATTTTGTAATTGAGCTCTACTTTGTTGTAGGTTTCCCCTCGAAGAGGCAAGTGAACTTGAATTTCTATTAATAAAGGTATCATTTTTGGTGTTAATAAAGGTATCATTTTTGTTGTTTCTACTAGTATTTATCATAATAATTTTGGTTTTGATCTGTGAAATACATCTGGTACCTTACAATATTACTGAAATTAATTATGCTACTAAGTTTGGATTTTATGACCCTAGACCAAATTCTCAATGTGTCCCTAAATGTCTTTAGGAGGCGAGTTGTAACTTGAAATAAAACTATAATCAGGAATCAAATGGACGATATGTTGATTATGTTGAAATTCTGACACCAAAATCATGCTCATTATAGAATCATCTAGCTATGCACATCCCATATTTGACTACCATGTAACATTTTTCAAATGGTGCACATCTTAGTTTCCTTGTTGAGATGAGAAATGCACTTGCCAAATATTGGTCAACTGATCCATTCCATTTTTCCAATGTTCTTCAACACTAGATGCATGACCTTAACCAAGATCATTTGGCTTAGTTAAGCCCCAACATATAATCAAAGTAAATGCTTCAAGTCATGTAAGTGTTAGCTTAGTCGTTGTAAGAAACTATATTATATTTAGGTAAAAGGGTCAACAGACAAGTGGATAGGGAGTCTTTTCTTAAAAATATACATTTTGGAGTGGAGAGGAGATGAGAAAATAAAATTGAGATGTGCCTAACAAGAGGAGATGATACAACCAAGGAAATATAAGACAAGGTAACATAGATAGGACAAGACATAGTAATATATATAGTATGAAATTTGACCTTTCAATTCTAAAAAGTATATTTTGAATATTGATAGAAGTTTATGACTATTTATTTGAATGATATATTTATTTTCATTAAAATGTGAAACTAGCATCAGTAAAATATGACATTATTTATTTAAAGCATTAAGAAATAATTAGTGATTGTTAAATTAAAAGTGTGGATTATTTTAAAGGATGAATCATCAATGTACCTTGGCTTCATTGTGTTTAATGATGGCTTGTGTGTGGATTTTGTGAAGGTGAAGGCAAGATTATAATGATTTACATCACACATTATTATGAGGAATTTTCATGGGATTATTAAGTTTATAAAGGATTAAATGGAATATATATATATATATATATATATATATATAAACCATAGAACGATGTTGCAATATAATTTGAAGATGTTTAAAATGAATATTATGAAAAAAACTATATTTATTTTATTGGATTTTAGAAAGGTGTTCCATGATGAATGTAATGCAAATATTAGCATATTGCTAAGTCAAGAGGTAAGGTAAATAATATTCTTTACCTAGAAGTTGAATAAGCACAATGGACGTATTATTCGTATGGTTTGGATTAGTATGCAATTGTGTAGTCACTTATGCATTATAGGCATTATTTGTTGTCAAATGAGTTCGTTTTATACATAGATCATTAGGCATTGAAGTTCATCAATACTCAGGTGATGTTAAACCAATGATATGTGAGAAGAATTGAGTTTATATCAATACATGTTCATGTTGAAGTGCAAGTTTAAGAAATAGAACATGGCACATATGCCCCAAGTAGGAGATTTTTTATGCTATCGGGGATGAAGAATGTGACAGTTATATTTGAGTCAATTGAGGTTCTATGTGAGAGTGACAATAACTTTATGCTAGTTGTGTAGAAGTGCCAAAACTAGACAATTTGGTATAGGAAAACACAACTTGATTATCTATTGTAAGATGGTTATTTTCAATGGAAAGAAATTGTGTATCCATAAAGGAATTATATAAGAGAATTTGACTACATAATTTCACAATGTTAAATTAATTTAGAGGAAACTTTGGGCATGTAACAAGACATAAGATTTGTTGGAGTACTAAAGGTATTTCTCATCAAGTATGAAGCATGAGGTTAACAAATTTGTGATACAATGTAGAATTTGTCAAATTCCTAAGAGATTGATTCAAAATATAGCATTGTATACATTATGGTAAATTTTGAAGATGCATTGGGAGGATATAACAAATAATTTTATATTTGGAGTACTACCAGTAAAAACACATTGCAGATATGATGTAGTGTGTGTTGTGATTTACATGGTATAAAAAATGATGCATTTCTTGACTTACGAAGAAGATCGATGATGCGACTTATTATGAAATACGTTTCTTCAAGGACATAGTGTGACTTCATGGATTGACAAAAAAAAATCGCATTAGACATGGGCATGACTAATGCTAGAGTCATTTTTGGAGGATATTTTGGAAGAACATGGGATGGATTTTCAATGTACTTTAAAATATCACCCTTAAAGGGGTGGATAGAAAAATATCATGAAGTGAATCCCTCAAAATCTACTATGAAGATTATCTAGAGACAAGCCCATTTCATGTAGGGCTAAGAGTTTATCCCATGATGAGTTTTTGCATACAATAACTTTGTGATTAGATAGATAGAATATTCATCATTTAGAATTATATGGAAGGAAACTAGGATGATTACCAAATTTGTTGATCAATTGTCAATATACAATCACGATTCATAGATTAGATGGTGTAATTGCATGTATAGGTTCAATATAGATTGAAGTATAATAGGGCATAGTACATAGTGCGCATAGATGCATTATGGAGACTCAAGTCATTCACAATGGGAGATATGGTCATGGTGTATTTGAAGAAAGATATATATCCTATATTCCCATATAAAAAGTTGAATGCAAAGAATATTGGACCATGTTGGATATAAAATGTGCGCAAAGTCAAGATTCCATAGAATTCAACATATCACCCATATTCAATGTTGAAAACTTGTACAAGTGCAAGGAAGAGGAGATCGTCATATATGAGGATGATGCAACTAAAGAAGAATGTAGAAAGGTATGTAGATTGGAATTTAAGTATGTAGATGTGAGAAAGAAGCCAAAGGAAATCAAGCAAATTTTGAACGGTAAGGTGGTTAAAATATGGAGTAGTGAATATAAATAGTTTTAGTGAAATAAAATAATATTCTATATAAGGATAATAATTTGGTTTTTGAAGTTGAGTACCAAAAACATAGCAAGGGAAATATGATTATAGAGGATAAAATATTAACAAGATAATGCACAATGTTTTATTTCTAAGTGAAAGTTTATGCATAAGTTTCTAATATAATAATAAGTATAATGAGCATAGAACATGAGAGCACAACACAAGAAAGTTGAAATAGAGTTTAGAGAGACAATAGAAGAACGATAGAAGATATGTGTCATAGATATAAGTGCAAGTGAATAAGCATGGGCATAAGAAAAGTGTGAGCACACAATTTAGTCATGGAGGTGAAAAGTGTGTGATAGTTAGAGGATAAGAAAAAAAAGAATGATGATCAATGTTACCAAGAGTGCGGTGAGAAGCATGCATGGTGAGCATGACAAGTGCTCGTACCAACATAGGACAACATTGGAGGAATTTGAAACATTGCAACTTGAGGAAGTTGAATAATCAAGAATAGACAATGTAATGTACCCAACCTCCAAGCTTAGCCACATTACTAAAAAAATGAATTTTCATATTTTGATATCATTTAAAAATTTGCATGCTCATAGCATGCCAAATAAATCATGCAACTAAAAACATAATAAAACCCATGAATGCAATAAATCAAGAAAACACATCATTCAAATATTCATTTACACAACGGAATAATCATAATAAATACAACATAAAACTTATTTGTTTATAAAATAACCAAACAACTATGTACAAAGAACGTTCCTCCCAACCATAGGATCGATGTTCATTTTCTCTCAATATAAATCCACTCCTTATATGAGGCTATGAGTCCACAAGGAGTTCTAACCCTCTTGGTTGTCCACTCTCCACGTTTAGCAACCCAAAACCCAATTTCTACTCCAACAATAGTTCCAATCCACTAGCTCTCTTCCCCACAACCTACACAACCCAAAGAATGAGATCCCCCTTCTCTGCCATGTAGTCCTTTGACCTTTCCACTTCCCTCCAAGGGTCTAGTGCACTCGGTTGGATAGGAATCACATAGTTGGGGACTCCAATAAATCACAGCTTTTCCAGGAGTGCTCACAACATTATTCTCAAGTCTCTTGAGCCATTTCCTCAACAGGAAATGTTTCATAGACATACAACCCCTTTTTATAAGCACACAAGCCACATTTCCAGCATAAACATAGACCAATAATGGTTTCCTTCAAGCACAACATGTATGGTGCTCTTCCTAGCACTCAACTCCCCTCTTACTATCAGTCAAAATCAACATGTAAAAAAACTACCCTCTTTTCCCATACAAATTTCCTTTTTTCCCAAGCCAGTTGACTCTCACACTCCCCATTGTTGATTGTGCTTCAACCCCATGCTCCCAATAACCATGGGATGTGACTTCTCATACCCACCCTCTTACATGAATTCAAGTTTGAGTGTTTAATAACTCAAAGGGAGGATTATATGGTAATGGCACAATAACTCAAGAAAATGATATGGGTTTCCCCCTTAGCCCCCTATATTGTGGAATCATATCCCCCAATCATTTCCATCCCTCTCATATTGCAGTTAGGGATTATTATTTTTATTAATTATTTCAATTTACATTTTCCATAGCTCGACCTTCAACCATATAAAATAATATGTACTCTCTGACCCAACATATTGTCTCACTGACCTAAATTTCATTTATACAATTACATTGTTATTTTTTAGGATTTAAAATTGGGGATGTTACATCCCCTCCCTCTTATTTTTGCATCGTCCTCAATGCATAACAAAGTATAGGTGTACATACATAACATAATGATATTCTCTCTGGCCTTCAATAAATATATAGGATCTTCATCCTAATATCACACAGGAATTCCAACCCAAACATATATACATAGGCACTTTGGCCCAAAAAAAACATAGATACATAGGCACTCCAGCCCCAAATTCCATACATAAGTACTTTAGAATTTATAATTCTTGTAGCAATTCCATATGGAAATATCTCTTTCCCCTTAGTCTGCACAACCCAAGTGTACCCCCTTATATTCCTTGCAGTCCCTCAGTTTGTATCATTCCCCTCTAGGCTCCAATGTAATACCATCCAGGAAGTATCAAAGATGTAAATCCGGGGATTTCAGTTGCAACCACTTTCATAATTTGTTGATTCCCACAGCAATTCCAACCAACAATATATCATTCCCCTCAACCCACATAACCCAAAGAAGTGTACCCTTTTCTTTTCACTACAGTTACTTAGGTTGTACCACTTCCCTCTAGGGATCTAGCACAAGGTCAAACAGGAAGTCTTAGATTTGTGGCTCCAGGAACTCCATCTATGATAATGGAATATCCAAACTTTCAAATAGTTTCAAAAGTGCTTCCCACATTACATATTTAAGATCCACTTTTCTTCTTTCAAGCTTCAGCAAGTCCAATGGACTTTACTCATTCCATGCATTTTTTTCTTGAGCTCTATTTCCTTCTAGTGTTCTTCTTTCTTGGCACTCAATTTATAGTTCCATTATTCAACTATTCCTATACATCCATCATGAAAACATACATGTTATAACCCTTATCATATAACAGTTATCTTATTCACAAGAGTTCTCAACTTCAAAATATAAATATGTATTAAAATAACTTTGCAATCATAATTTGATACTTATTTATATGGCTATCATGTGCTTCACAAAGCTGCCACTGGAAATAATATGGCTTGTTGTCCTTTTTGACAAAACCTCGTGATTCTAACCACCATGTGTTTACGGGTCAAAATGGCATGTCAATCAGCAAATTTTTTTTATTAGTGGGAGCTTGGTAAGTTCCCATAGATCTTTTATGGTGGAAAAAAAGGTAGATACAATGACAAAATATGGACTATTAATCTTAGTAAGAATAACATATATGCATTGGTTATCCTTCAAATCTATTTTACATTGAAGGAAAAGTCTAAGTGTTTTGAACTTAGATAAATAATCTTCAATGCAAGGGAAATAATTGGGAATTAAGGTCATTAACTAATTTTCAATTTGGTTGGCTCGAATCACATTGCGTTTACCAAATATGGATTCTATCTTAGCATAGACTTCATTTGGGTCATCAATTCCTTGAAGGTGAACCCATAAATCGGGAGAGATGGGCATTCCAATTAATCCATGTTGTTTGGTTGTTTGAGTCACTTGGGTGAGGAAAAATAACCTTTGTGTAGCTATGTTTCAATCTATAAAACATGTATGTGGTTATAATTAGTCCATACATATGAATACCATTGCAAACACATAATAAAAGGGAAAGAAATAGATAGAAATCATGGAAATTACATCAACAATAATAATGGAAGCAATGTTGATTATATACCAATGAAAAAGATTTTTTGTTACACTATAGAGGATTGGTGAATGCAAGTGGAATCTCCCTTCCTCCTTCGATGTGTTCTTTTGTGTTCCTTGGAGATTCTATTCTCTCTCTCTCTTAGCAAATAAGCATGTAATAAATATTCAAAGGGAACAAATCAATACACTAGCTATGAGCTATGAGTGTAGAAAATGATGGCTTGAGAATGTGGTTCTCAAGGATTGTTCAAATATCATAATCTTGCATAAACTTCATAGTAGTAAATATGGGGTCAATATTTGATGAATATTATGATGATAAGGATAAAATTAATAGTACTATCCAAAAAAAAATCTGGGCTCCCCAATGTTCGTCATAATTATGAGTTTGTTATCTATATGTCGAACTACAGATGGACTTTCGTCGGAAGTTCGACACACTCTTTATCCATTAAAATTACGATGAACGTTCGTCGAAAGTTATATGCATGTGAAGAGACTTATGAAAATTCCATGGTCATCACGGTCATCATTGTCATCATCATGGGTTGTGCAAGTTGTGGGGAAGAGAGCTCATGGATTGGAACTGTTGTTGGAGTAGAACCTAGGTTTTTGGATGCTAAAAATGGACAGTGGACAAACAAGAGGGTCAGATCTCCTTGTGGACTCATATACTCATCTCAAGGATGACTTTCTGTTGAGAGAAAATGAACAAAAAACACATGCTTGGGAGGAACATCATCCGTACATAGCCAATTGGTTATTTTATAAACATATAAGTCGTATCTTCTATTTATTAAGAGTATTTCGTTGTGTAAATGAATATTTGAATTCTATGTGTTTGCTTGATTTATTGCATTCATTGGTTTTTATTTTGTTGTTAGTTACATGAGTTATTTGGCATGCTACGCACATGCATATTTTAATTAGTATCAAAGAATGCTAAGTCATTTTTCTTGTAATATGGCTCATTTTGGATGTTGGGTATATTACACAACCAACATGACATCATCCTCAAGTTCCCAATATAACATGACAACAATTGAATCAATACCTTTTCCAAAAATTCTTTCTCTTGCATTCTTTCTAAGTTCACACGTGTTTTCTTCATGATTTTCCTCACACAAATTACACCAAGCACAAGAAAGGATAGTTTTAGGTTGAAAATATTGATTTTGATTTTGAAACAAAGCTTGAGCAAAACTTTCAGGAATTGGTTGGATAATCACTTTTTTTTCAAAAGAGATCATTCAGTTATTCATATTTTGAATCAACTGTAAAACAACCGTCCTATGAACTTGCTTATTCAAATCTTCTATAGGCAGACCATTTCTCAAAACTTATTCTTCATATTCCAAGAAAGTCTACAATGATGATCCTAAATTGTTGACAATCTTTTCTTCTAATCTATGGTGATAATAAAAAGGTATAACATTATATTAATGCATAAGGGTAGCTTGTTTTTGAGGTTTGATAACCTCAAGAATTTGATTGTATAATTTATTGAAATGTAAATTAAATGCTTTAATAGTCTCACCTTTTTCATAGATCAAATTATTACAAATTTTCAATATATTAGTTGGGCTTTGAGGTTTCCCATAAGTGGATTTGAACCAATAACATATTTCAACCCATGTAGAAAAGGATTTTGGAGGCAATTCAAAAAAAATAGTAGTTGTCTTCCCTTCCAATGAATTGAAAAAAATATCATACAAGTGTCATTATCATTCACACCTATATTATAACATGCATTAGAAAAAGTAATGAAATGTTCATTAATGTCACAATAAATAAATAATAGAATATAAAGACATTAAAATAATAAATAAAAGTAAAAATAAACATCAATGTAATAAAAGGTCATGACTCTTCATAAAAGACCATAGGGCATATATATATATATATATATATATATAGGCAAGCCCTATATATATTAATCTTTGCACAATATTAATACTGTAAATAAGTTTGAGCAAAATTAATTGAGTAAGGATATATTATTAGAATTATGAAATGCTTGAATGTAGAAAAAAAGAATCAGAATTATGAAACTAAGTCAATTTCGAGTTATGTTGATATAATCAGTCAATTTAATCAATGCATAAGCGTGTGCAAGTTAGCGAAACACTTTCACAATCATGTGCAAGGTGACGAAGCCTAGAAATCAATGTGTAAGGAGGAAGACACCCATTGCAATATTGCATAGGTGGTTGGAACACTTAATGTAACATTACAATTGTTATATAAGTAAACAACAATCAAGTTATTGCAAAAATTCCAAACATGTAAATTGTATTGACCCTAGAAAAATAGGCGATTATTAAGTTCAATTTAGGAATTATGGAACTGATCAAATCTTGCAAGTATCTCTAAATAGCATGCCGGTCCTAATACCCTGAAAGAGATCAGATGAAACCAAGATTATGATCACTTCTTATGAATCCTTGAAGATAGTGTCAATTGATTTTCCACCCCTGGAAACAGTTGCACATGAAAAATGAATTACATTGTGTTATTAACTTTATCTGTTACCTTGTCATTATGTTTAATGATGGTTGGATGAGTTAAATTTTATTTCAAAGTAATGAATGTTGTATAAATTTAATTTGATTTCCCATTAATGAACGTTGTCTAAATTTAATTTAGTTTCGCGTTAATGGAATGTTGTCTAAATTAAATTTTGTTCCACATACAAAAAGAAAATGATAATTTAGAGAGGAATTACATGATTGATGGGAAGAAAACCAAGTTAGACATGCATCCGAAATTATAAATATGCCCAATATTCTAAAAAATCCTATATTGCTCGTTGTTGCTCTTGTTGTTCCTTAGTTAACTCCTTTGTTCAGAGACCATCGATCATTGAAATCAAATCCTCTCCTTTGGAACTGTCACCTTATGATAAGAAAGGAAAGAAGCCTTTAATTCCTGGCATTGAATCATCCCAATCTACCAGTCGATGGAAAATAAAATACTCAGAAAATATGGGAGGAAGGAAAAAGGGAAATTTCATTTCTCGACATGCATCTAGAATTACTCTAAAGAATGTCTTATGTGTCTTTATGATAGTACATTGTTGACTCAGACTGGATAATGTTCTTTTTTATATTTTTTCTAGTATTTAGGCTATAATATTTTGAAACTTTAAATATTATGATTTTGAAGTTTGGAACAAATGGAGTAACAAGTAGTGCATGATTATATAATCTATGGTTTTTTTTATGATATGTTTTACATATGACTTTATGATACATTTTTAAAATTATGAGTTGGAAATCACAAGGGGAAATGAGCATAAGTTATAAGTCGTCTTTCCTAATAGAGTCTAGTGGGACCATTGCCTACCCTTTTTTTTAAAAACATACATAATATTGTGCCCTCTTATAAATTACTTCGTTGACTCATAATTAATCCTTTGTTCTTGTAAAAAAATTATTAATTAAAGTGAAAAAGTTAAACAAAATGAATGTTAAAGAATGATACAAAAGGAAAGAAGGACATCAATGAAAGGGGAATCATTCATTAATTGAGAGGTATGCTAAATATTTGAGAGATTTATGTCAGTGATTATCTTTCACCATTCTAAATTTTCTCTAGGATAAACTACTTTATTGGTCACTAGTATTTACTTAAAAAGTGACAAAGAAAGGCAAAGTGATACAGATCTTATGGTCCTCCCCTTAAGGTTATTTATTTTCCTACATTTTTTTGCACGTATTATAAGTTTTGAACATATTCAATGCTAATTAGTGACACCTTTTGAAAAACATTCATTGTGTGCTTCACATCACTTGAGGTGGTATGAGTTTGACTGTAGGATTTCATTTTCTTTCTATGGCACTTAGTTGCCTTTGTATGAGTATGTTTACATCTTAGGCTTCTAAATACTTTTGTGGTCCAAGTCTTCATAGAGAATTGTAAAAGAATTTAATTCAAATTGTTGTTTGGTTATTTATAAAAGGATCATTGCATTCTTCTCATGGTCGGATCCTACTTATTTAACATTTAAACAAAAAAAAATAGTATTTGTATTTTCCTTATTTCTTTTATTATTTTTGTTGTTATAAATTTCAATTTTGAGGAATTTTGTATACATCTTTGTAGATTTCACTTTGACACAGTAAATTAGTAATAGCTTTCTCTTAATAGTTTTATTTTATTTTATTTTATGTATAGCTAAAAGCAAAAGAACAAAAACATATAAAATAAATTATAAAATCGAGTTACATTCAATTCAAGGTTCTTTCATTTGGAACTTTGATTATCTTCCTTAGTCTTTAAACATAGGGTGATAATATCACTTACCTCGCTTAGCCTAACGAGGTCTAAAGTGTTTTTTGAGAAGCATTATAGTTTCTCGCTCAACATTATTTTGGCGACCATAATGGGGAACGACAAAGTTCCTAATATCTTTCTTTTGTAGTATTTCACTTGTGTTCTTATTTTTCATTGATGACCTTACCTTCGACTCATCAGACTAATATCTGAATCTAATTTCCTTATCAAACCAGCATTGTTTCTTGCTTGTTTGATTATCTTTTAGAAACTATTGTTGTTAGTGAACAACTTGAGCATTCTTGGAATACTATTGCTCGAGAAATAGAAGTACAAGAACAAATAGAGAACCGTTAGAGGAAATTTTGCAATCATACTTCTCATCCTTAAGTCATCTTATGAACACACCTTCATGATCTCCTCGTGGATCTAGCGGTAAATCTCCTGAATTTGATCCTTTGGCCAAAATTGGGAGGCAAAAACAGGTCTTGGAAAATATCCATAGGAAACTTCGACAAACTCTTTATGTTTCCAAAATAAAAGTTACTATCCTTTCACAATTCGTTTCACTAAGGAAACAAAAAAATGACTTCTACCTCGGGTTCAAGTTAGGCTTCTACTTCTCAAGCTTCAAATTCTCAAGTAATTGGAAGCTTGTATAGCAATTTTAATCCAGTTCAATCCACAACTAATCCAGTGAAGGTAATTCGTAAATACGGGTTTTTTCATTTAGAATAATATGTCGACACCACCCCATGGCATGTACCTTTTCCTTTAAATTTAAATCCAACTACAACTCCTTTTCCCAAATTTAAGGATCATTTGCCCAAGTTTTCAGTAAATGGAATTATATTTCCTGATATCGAGGAAAATGTGGGTACTTCTAGTGTCGATTAGTACGGTGACATTATCATTTTTTATATGTCATTTTAATTTAAGAGTTTGTGGTTGGGTGATGCATGTGATGGTTGTGAGCGATATTCTTGGTGTGTTGTCTTCTATGAGTTCTGAATTGTCATTTTGGAAATTTTCCATTTCTTCATTTATTGATTCTGTTGAGTCTGATTCGTCATCTTTTTCTTCTTCACAAGTGTACAATGTTTTTGAGTTATCTTCGATCTGGCACCTATGTCGCGGGTCCCATTTCTCTCCACACCATTTACATTTTCCTTCTTTTATCCTTGGGGACTCCAAACTTCTTCTATATTCACATAGATTGGGTGGTATGCATTTGTCATTTTTTGTGGTATGAGGTACACTCCTTGAGTAAACCTTGTTGAATCTTGATTGGCCTTGCAATTTTTCTTCAGTGGCTTTTGCCTTGCAAATTGATATTTCTACCGTAGTAACCTCATGTAATATTAACTCATCTTGGATATGTGGTTTGAGACCACCTATGTAAGACTGGAGTAATTGATCATCAGGTAGTCAAAATACTCAGGTGGTGAGAGCTTCCCATTGATGCATAAATTCATCTATGGTGCATTTTTGTTGTAATCTGGTGAGTTTTGAAAAAAAAAAAAAATCTGAGATGCCCTGGAATCTTTAAAAAAAATCATTTTTGAAAGAATTCCAATTATATGACTGAATTCTTCTTTTCCACCATAGATAACAATTGTATGCAATTCCTTCAAGGTACATGGATGTGTATTTGACCTTTTCTTCATTGGTTGTAATATTATATATATGGAAATATTCTTCAGTTTTGTTAAACCAAGCCATGCATTGGTTATCACCTCCATTGTATTTTGAGAGTTCAATTTTAGCTTTGGGAGGATAAATTATTAAGGGTTGATGTTGTGATATAGGTTGGGAATTTGAATTGTAGGGAGGTGGTGGTGGCGGTGGTGGTGATGTGTTAGATGTGCTTGAGTCACTTGGTTGTGGTTGGGTGGCTTGTTGGTGCCCTTGGCATTTTATTAACTTTAAAAGCTCATTAAGATTTTCTTCCTGATGTTGTGTCATCACAACCAGACTTTGTTGCAAATCATCATTTATTTCTCATTTAAATTTTCCCAAACCTCGTTGTAGGTTAACCCCGAGTTCTTGAAAAATATCATCTTTAAGATCTTGTTTTAGATTATCCATGCCTTTTTGTAATTCGATTATGACTTACGTTGAATTTTTTTCTTTAAGATTATGGGTCAACTCTTGTTTGAGTGCCTCATTTTTGAGCCTTATGTCTTCTAGTAACTCATCGTGAGTTTTTTGTATTGATTTTTCGAGTGATTTCCTAATGCTTTTACATTCCTGGACTATTTTTTCCACTTGAGTTTTTAATTCCGACATCCTTCTGGTGTTTGGGGGTGAGTATTTTTCTGCAATTTTGATCTTGTTTGGAATATCCCCTTTTTAATTATTTGAATTAAATAAGTGTATGTAGTTTAAGGTGGAAGGATGTGTGTCGAGATGTGGAGAGTGGAGGGTGCAGAAGAGTGTAGAGTGTATGGTGGGTGAATGATGAAAGGAAAGGTGAATGGGAGAGGGATGACGTGGGAATGAGGTGGATGTGGATTGTGGAATAATGGGGGTGCAGACTGTGGGAGAATGGGGGGACACAAACTATGGTAGGATGGGAGAATGGGGATGCGGACTATGGGAGAATGGGGAGGGGGACGCAGACT
>JZKD02S1672762.1:240149-288985 GCA_000966675.3 Picea glauca
AAAGATTAATAAGTTATATTGTTTAAATTAAAAAGGTTACATACACGGAAAGGGATAAGATATTAATTACAAAAGGATAAAATAATAAATGAAAGGATAAGGGGCATTAACTATGTGTAGGTAAGGAAGTAAATGAGAAAAGGGCGGTGAAGGAGCTGGGATATGAGCGGAGGAGGTTACAGAGGAAAGGGATCATTTTCTACGAGAAATTTTCTTTAGGGGGGGGTTCTCTTGGATTTGCAGGGAGGAGAGTTTGATCTTTGTAGTCGAGAGGATTAGTACAGGGGGCACCATTTTGCTGAGGGTTTTAGGCACGGAGGACAGGATTCCTTTCGGTTTCCTGGAGCTACGGAGCCGGACAGGCTGCTCCTAGTTGGCTAGGAGGATAGTAGGTTTGGGTAGCGTTGGTCAGTGCATCAGGCAGCAGGAAGGCAACAACAAGGCATCAAGGCAGCAGGGAAGGGACAATCATATCGACATAAATTAGCATCAGAAGCAGGTAATTTGTTTGTGAAATGGCTAAGTTATTTTTATGCTGTAGTTAAATGTTAAATGTTAAATGTTGAATTCTGCTGAAATTTTATATGCTTATTTGAAGTTAATGAATTATTTATGCACTCATAAATTCTATGTTAGAAATGTTATGCGTAATTGTAAGGATTTTACTAGGTGATTTTACTAAGCTTGTTGATTTTTTTTACTGGCCACTACAGTGGTGGGTTTGGTTCCTACTGTTGAGTCAAGAAATTTAGGACCCATCAACAGAATTGGTGCTAGAAGGAGGGCATGAGAATGAATGGCTGAATATATATTTTATCTATCATTTCAAACAACCTACAGATTCGTAACAGCCCACATGGATGGCTAGTCCTTCACAAGACATCCCACACATGTTGAGTATTCCCGAAACGGATAACTCACCCCAGCCCGAGGAAGAACCTTTTAACCCTGAAATACCTTACGCCCTTCCTCACGAGGAAGTGAATCAATTCAGGACAATCACTAGAGCCTATGCCTAATAGATTAGTGCATTGTCCTTAGCTTCCATCCTCCCTCGAAGAAAAAAACAAAGCAGAACAGTGGTTAGCACTCCCAACGAGGTTTTCATACACTCCGTAGAAGACTTAATAGATTTCACAATTACCGAAATCCAAGAACCTCTTGGTCTGATACCTGAAACGTCAATTGGTGATGTCTCCGGGCCAAACGAATTTTCAGAAGAAGAATATTTTGACTCGGATTTCGAAGATATTGAGGGTAATAATAACCATGAGGAAGAAAGAGAAATCCCACTTCAGAACAACTAGCCCTGGTTGGTTGGAGACGTTGTGATCGTCCCTAGACGAATACATAATCTTCCTCGGCATCCGGAGAAGTTGCTTCCTAAGTACGACCCCGAAACTTCAGTTTTACCTGAAGATCATATCAAGAAGTTCATACTCACGATTAGACTCATGAATGTTCAGCATGAAGACGTAGTCTGCAGACTTTTCCCCTACACGTTTGAAAATTCATTTCCACGTGGTATTTTAATTTTCTAGTAGGATCTATAACCAGCTAAACTAAGTTCTAGAAAGACTTTCTAGATAAATTTGCAGAGGAAACCACTACGGGAGCCTTGATGGCTGAGTTGTTCGCGGCCACCATGGGTTTGAAAGAGAGGGTCAAAGATCAATCAGATATTCATGACCATCTTAAACAAATTCCAACCCTTGGCAAAACCAACTCAAGAGTTGCAAATCGAGGTCTACGCCAACGCGCTCCCAGCTTATATTTCTATGTTTGTAAAAAGAGCTGATAAGCAAACCCTGGCGGAAAATTTTGAAGAGGCCAAAATGATAGAATTCCATATGAAAGGATGTAAATAAGGCTATGCCTCTCTAGTAAAGAAAGAAACCCAGCCCCCTTCGAGGAGAGGACTCCTTTTGACTAGACCGTCGGGAAAATCAATTGAACAAACTCCCGACAAGGGTAATGGAGATATAGAATATTTACAACGCATGGTTAAAAAATTATCAAATGAGATCATAGACATGAAGAGAAGGGCGGGAGAGGGAAACCAAGGCCAAAGGCCCTATAAGCCTTTATTTAAAATAAATCTTCCTTTCAAAGCAATTGAACCTCCCCCAGCCAACTTAAATATTGATCTAGGGAATGTTGCGTCTGATTCTTTTTGTACTTATCATCAGGAAAACCACTCTGAAAGGAACTACCCTCAATGGGTACACGCCATGAATTTGATGGCCAATCGGTTTCTAGATGAAGTCTCCCTGACCGAACAGCCAAGCAATTCAGTCATGAATATTATTGACCAAGAAGAAGTTGACCCACCACGAGAAACGACCATGCTGATATGGGATCCTGAGCTAATCATGCCTTCTGATGACCTGTTTGAGTCTTAGGAATGACCCGTAGAAGTTTCAGTGATACAGACACGCAGTAAGGGTCGGCCTGGGTTGAAAGATACCAACGTCCCCCAGGCCTCGAAGAGCAAGGTGACTCTTGATTGCCTTAAAACACCTTTCTCTCTCGGTAAGAAACCTATAAGCATTCATACTCGGGAATCGCCCAAACTAGATTACAACGTGGTTGAATATTTGAAGAATTTAAGGGATAATATATCCGTTATGGAAGACTTTTTGCTACAGGCTCTGATCTCGGAACAAAAAACGACGGTGACGAGTGTGCCGGAAATAAATCTATCTTCCACCGATCTGGTGAACAAACCAACTGTGAACACATGTTCAGAAGATAGGAAGGAAAAACCTTTTGTCCCATTGTTCCTCTTAACATTTGAAGTCTTCAACAGGAACCTTCACAATTGCTTGGTAGATTATGGGGCATCTTCCAACGTGATGCCCTTGGCCATCTGCAAGAAATTGAATGGTGTTCCTCTCAAGACTGATAAACATGTCATACAACTGGACAGGACCCAGTTCAAGGTCATATGAGAACTCAAAGACGTGATGATCAGAATATCGATGCTCCCCACGTTTGTGCAAGTGATCGAAATTATTGTAGTAGATATCCCAGAGGCATATGGGTTATTACTGAGTCGAGATTGGTCTGAAAATCTAAATAGATACTTCAGTACGAACTGATCACACCTTTGGATACCACTGAAGGGATATAAGAACATGATCAGAATCGACAGGGAGAGATAACTAAAACATACGGTCACTGATTTAGAAACCCCTAACGATACCTCGTCAATGGATTTCCCATTCTGGGTAATTATTCCTAGGAATTTGACTTCGTAAATTCCCCCCCCCTTCCTATCCGATGTTCCTCTTACCCAAAACTCCAAATTGATTTTCCAAGAGAAATTGTTGATACCGACATGAGACACCCTTTTCTGCCAAAACTCAACGCTAGAACTTGCGAAACAAGAGGTCAGGGAGAAAGAAACTAATAAGGGAAACAAAAATAGTGATTCCCGTTCACAAATTTGGACCCTCTATTTCGATGGATCTAAATCTCAAGAAGGGTCTGGAGCAGGATGTATCCTCATCGACCCTATTGGTAAACATCGTTTCTTGTCATGTAGACTAGAATTCGAATGTACCAACAACGTTGTCGAATATGAAGCTCTGGTACAAGAATTAAGGAAATCCATAGATTTGAATATCAAAGAATTGAAAGTTTTCAGGGACTCTGAAATTATTGTTAGAGAAGTAAGAAATACTATACATTGCAATTCTCCTCATTTGAAGAACTATCAGCAGGAGGTGCATAGGTTAGTAGAGCACTTTGAAGCTTTTAATATCACTACGATCCCCAGAACAAAGAATACTCTTGTTGACTCCTTGGCCATAACTTCTTTCAGGCTGTAGCCTTTAGAATATTATGAAGCCTCTCGATTCACTGTAGAACTACTCTACAAATCGTCGGTACCAAATAACATTTCCAATTGGAAAGTATTGAAAGGAGATGAAAAAATCATAAACTTCTTGACTAACCAAGACAATTTCAAAGATCTCGCTATTGATTATCAATAATTCCAAGAGTTATCCATGGAAACTGATCCCCGAACGGGACGACCCATGGATAAATCAAAGGGTCAAAGGGTCACACGATCCCGAAAGGCATAGCTAATCTAGAAAATATGTTTGACCTGAAAGAACAATTTAAGGGACCCAAAAACGCAAAGACCAGTAGCTCTTGTCCGCTGCATGAAACTATAAATCTTGGAACCCCAGAGAATCCAAAGAATGTGAATCTGGGCAAGACTATATCTAAGGAAGAGAGGAAATCTTACCTTAAATTATTCAGACAATACCAGGATGTCTTCGCATGGTCCTATAGGGATTTGAAAACATATGATACCTGCATCATTCAACACACCATCCCTCTAAAACTGGAAGTGAAACCTTTCCAACAAAAGCTCTGAAAGTATCACCCGTCCCTGGAACCTCTCATGTATCAGGAATTAAAGAAACTTTTAGGTGCCAAGATCATTTTTCAAGTTAGGCATTCTGATTGGGTAGTGAACCTTATTCTGGTGAGGAAAAAGTCAAGAGAGATCTGCCTATGCGTAGATTTTAGGAACCTCAACAGGGCTTCAGAAAAGGACAATTACCCAGTCTCGTCGATGGAACAACTCCTACAGATCGTGTCTGGCTCGGAGATCTTCTCTGTACTAGATGGTTTCTCGGGTTATAACCAAGTTCTTGTTTCAAAGGAAGATCATTTAAAAACCACTTTCCGAACCAAATGGAGAACCTTCACTTATAATCGCATGCCTTTTGGGTTAATTAACGCAGGAGAAACCTTCCAAAGAGCCATGGATGTAGCTTTCTGGGCACTAATCAATAAATGTGTGCTAGTGTATTTAGATGACGTAACAGTGTATTCAAAGAATAGAGAAGAGCACATCCAACACTTAACTCAGATTTTCAAGAGGTTTAGGAAATACAGTATATCCTTAAACCCTAAGAAAACTATCTTCGGTGTCGAGGAAGGTAATTTGTTAGGTCACATTATATCCCAGGCAGGGATTCGCATAGACTCGGAAATGATTAAACCCATAGCTCAACTTCCCTTACCCCATAACAAGAAAGTTATGCAGTCCTTTTTCGAGCAAATCGATTTTCTGAGGAACTTCACTCCCGACTTCGCAGAAATCATCAAACCCTTACAAAATATGATTCACAAAGATGTTGAAATTAAGTGGGATGATGAGAAAAAAGACGCCTTCAACAATATCAAGGTTGTCATTTCCCGGGCCCCGGTGTTGTGAAGTCTTGATTTCAATAGAGACTTTTTCCTTTATACTTTCACTTCGATCTATCACTAGCTACAATCTTGACTTAGAAGGATGATGACAACAACGAAGCCCCGGTGTCATTTATGAGTACTAATCTTCAAGGAGTTGAGCTCAATTATCATGATGTAGACAAATAGGCCTACGTGGTTTATAAGGCAGTGAAACATTTCAAGTCTTACATCCTCAAGAATCACACTAAAGTAATTGTGTCACACCCTTCAATCCGATCCTTGTTCACCCAACAGGAAATGGGGGAAAGAAGGGGGAACTGGATGGCAGTAGTCCAGGAATTTGATCTAGATATAAAACCTGCAAAACTAGTAAAAGGACAAGGTTTATGCAAGCTTGCAGTCGAATCCCAGGATCAAGTAAATGAAGATCTCGGATGGGAGAACGAAATGGCACTATGGTGTGGTGAAGTAGCATACATCTCCCTAGGACAAGACTCCTGGTATACTGGTATAAATATTTAACTTACCTTCTACATCACGGAACTTGTCCCAAAAACATCAACCCTAGAGAAAGGAGAGCCCTGAGATTAGAATCTGCAAAATGTCATCTTATAAATTCGATTCTCTTCCAGATCAATATGATTGGGTACTATTAAGATGTCTCGAATGAGAATACGTAGACAAAGTACTGAAAGAACTCCATGATGGCCCCGCCAGGGGACATTTTGCAGGAAACACTAACACTCATAAGATTCTGAGAGCCGACTATTATTGGCCCACCTTGTTCAAAGACGCTCATACTTACGCTAGGAACTGTAAGAATTGTCAAATAAGCGTTGAAAAAGAGAAAAGAGTGCATGTCCCACTCCAACTTGTTACTGTCTCCCGGCCTTTTGAGCAGTGGGGGTTCAATATCATAGGAGAAATCACACCTAGCTCCTCAAAACTGCACAAGTACATTCTTATTGCCACCAACTATTTCACGAAATGGGAAGAGGCCATCCCTCTGACTCATGTAAACGAGAAGGTAGTGATCCAATTCATATAACAGAAGCTAATCATGAGGTTCAATGTCTCTTCTATTCTTGTCTTTGATAACGCATCTTACTTTTCTTCCACCCTATTGATGGAGTTCACTCTAGACAAAGGAATCATAATCAAGTACTCCGCAAATTGCTATCCCCGGGGAAATGGTGTGGTTGGATCAACTAATAAAAACCTGGTCAGGATATTAAATAATATGGTCACGGATAACCAAAGAAATTGGCATAATCTACTCTATAATTCTCTATGGGCCGATAGGGTCACACCCAAATAATCTATAGGAAATTCCCCATACTTTTTGGTCTACGGGTAAGAATCCATCCTCCCAAATGGACTCTATCTTATGTCTCTTCAGCTGGCCCAAGATTCCAACGAAGAACCCTCATCGGCCATGCAACAACGGATTAACACTCTGCTCATGCTGGAAGAAGAGAGAGAAAATGCTAAGTCAAAATTCCTAGTTCACCAACAGATACTGAAAAGATGGTTCGATAAGCATAAGGCTAAAGAAAAGCATTTTGAAGTAGGAGACTTAGTCTTAAAGTGGGACAGAGCAAATGAACCTAAAGGGAAACATTTCAAGTTTCAGAGTCTATGGCTTGGACCTTTCCAGATAGCTGAGAAAATCAAGGCAGGCACTTATCAGTTGCAGAGTCTGAGGGGGAAACCCGATGCCCTCCCAGTAAATGGCCAAGCCCTAAAACAATACTTCCAATAAAAAAAATAAAAATAAAATAATAATATAATAATAATATTGGGGCATGAGTTAGGGTCAAAGGAAACAAAGGAGGAACAGAGATTCTGCTTTCGCCCGGTGAATCACTATTTGTTGAGAACTCAACAGACCATAAGAGTTTGTGTCCATTTTTTACTTTTTGGGTACCACTTGATCCTTTGCACTGTCTGTTTTGCCTTTGGTATGAAACTAACACATGTGCTTATTTTTCATAATTGATTTTTTATAAAGTTTGTTTGAACATACAACAAAGAATCATCTTAACCATTAAAGAATACTTAACAACTACTTAAAGAATCGGCAAACTAAAGCTTTCCCCAACACGCTTAGAAGTTCGGCATCGGTAAAGGTTAAGCATGACGAAAATCGTTTAAGTTTAAAATAATCGAGCACCGATCTTCATCGACATCAACAGATGAAGGTCTTTCCTTTTTGCGATTAAAATTTGGCAGGAGTATCGTCGAAGACCGATTCGTTCGACTTCACCAGATAAACGAAAAGGTAAGCATTGCACAAGGAGAGGAGAAGTATCGGCGATCGTCGACACCGACGCGATTTCGACGTCGGGAAGTTACAAAATAAAATACACATTAATTTTACATTTTAAAAGGTTGATCCCCGACGCCACCCAAGTATAGGCAGTCGCAATATCTTTTCATTTAGTGCTTTCGACGTAAGACGTAAGTAGAGTCCCTAAGTGTAATCCTTACCAACCTTCCGAATGCTAAATTTTATGTTCAAAAAATTTTTAAAAAACCCAGGGTTAATAACACCACGTCAGCATCAATCAATATCGTAAGTTTTAAAGGGAACATATCAACAAATTTACAAATAATAACAATTATAAAATCCCGCAATTTGCGCGAAAAACTCAGATAAAGAACACAATTAATTTACATCCAAAAGGGAACGGGATACATTCAAGACGCTTCGAACTTTCATATAATTAAAAAAAAATCCCGCTAAACTTGGGCCACATACAAATAGATATTGTGAGCGTCTTTATTGACTGACCCGGTCACAGTGAGAATATAAGACCCTTATGACAAAAGAGAAGAAATGTTAAGCGTCACTTCAGGGAACGCAAGGCAAGGGTTCGCCCACTATGCATCTCCTATGCGTTCATCCTCTCCCGGACTACTCGCACCCTGTAACGTTTCCTTTTCCTCTTTTGTTTATATCCTTTGCACCTCACGTAACTGCACAATTGTGTCTTGAGCTTCTTGAAGCTATCTCTGGAGCCAAACCGTGCTTCCTCCATGACCCTGCGACACCGATACCTATGGATTCTTTACCACCAATTGGCACCACAACTCTCTATTTTCTTGGTAAAGTTCAGCTATGGCAAGTTGGGCCTAGTCTAACTACTAGATGGAACTCTTGACGGGAGAACCCAGTGCTTTCGCCCTCCCCTTTCATCCCCCATCTTCTATTATTGATGAATGATGGTTGACACACTTGGTGATATGGATTCTGGAGGAATTTAAGTGACTTCCTTACTACAATATCCGACCTTCTGGGAGCATACACGTGCACGCTCAACTCTAGCGCCTTTTCCCGGACCCAAAGGTCGAGCGGCTACTATGACGGTTCTGACACTCATATCTGTCGTACTCAATTTTCCATGCTATGGCGCATTGACGTGACTCGTTTAAACTGAAGAGGAGTGATGGCGTGGTTAAAAGACATTGCAGGTCATACAAAGGAGCAACTGGGATCACGTAAGTATTAAACTATCGAGACTAACGAGCTCCACAGGTACGTATCGGTTCATTATGTTTGTTAGTACCTTATATCATATTGCTTGATCACTAAACTATCTCAACCCCGATGGCAGGAAAGATTCTCCAATTACCGAACAAGGCTTGCTCCGTGATCTCACCGATGAACTCGAAAGAAACATCAAAGCAAAATCAATAGAGCGGTAAAGGACGTCGGGCTCCCCGAGTTCAGCATGCCCAATAATTTCACCGACCTTAGCGACGTGGTCAAGCTGCATGTTGAACAATATGTGCTATGGACCAAAGAGTTCACAAAGATAGTCGATGTGAGGCTAGGGAAAGTGCAACAATTCACAGAACATCTGATTAGAGCCCGAACCATGCTACAGCAGCTTAACTCCAGTTTATTAAAGTACCGAGCGCATGCAGTGGACATCATGGGAATACATGTGGCCCCGATGGAACAACACAGATTTCCATGGGCCCAAACTTGTGAAGAGTTTTTTGTCAGTTGGACTAAATACGAGAGAAGACACCCTTTCCAAGAAGTATCTCAGGACGATTGTTAAAGAAGATGTTAGAAGATAATGCCACGTGGCAATTTTTGTTTTGTTTAAACTTCACTTAGCTGTTAGTTTCAGTTAAAACTTTATATTATAAATAAAGACATCGGCCAATGAGCAAAGGGTCGGTGGTTGTTGTAAGAACTATTTTTTTGTTGTTGTTAAGAATTATTTTGAGAATGCTATGAATTGAGAAGTCCTTCTAGACCAAAGACAAGTTATTTTCATCAGATGCATATGATTGGACTTGGAGAAGAGCTACTTCCTGTCATGTTTCATGAATGATGCAGTAATGAGTAAGAGAAATTAATTATGTTGTCAAGTTATCTGGTGCAATGTCTTGATGTTCTTTGGTTTAATGATGAAAATAGATCATTGTGTTATTATGTGATGCATGGTTATGGTAGATGAATTATTTTGCTTGTCATTATCTTGTTACATATGTGTTTTCTTTCCGATAGTTAGTGTCTTAGACAGTGATTGGATGCTCACATGGTTAATGTATTAGTACTAGGTCTGTGGTATAAATTAATTGACTGCAAGTTGAGCAGCGGGTTATCCCAAGCTTAACCTCTTCCTCAGTAGTTAAAACTTAATCTTGTTGTTTGTCAAGGTGGTTTATACTGGCTTGCATCTCTCATATTAGCCCCACCCAAGAGAAACTACAGAAGAAAACAGTCCTAAATGAAGGAAGAGCCTTCACAAAAAAACACAAAAGCCCATCAATAAATTGGCCAGATCACAATATCTGGGGAACCATTCCATTTCAAACGTTGCAGAGTCTAATTGGGCCTCGGTAGCGGGTTTGGTTCCTAATGTTGAGTCAAGGGATTTAGGACCCATCAACAGGAGCCCGGAAAAAATTTTGGATAGTACCATTAATTTTATCCTTATCATCATAATATTCATCAAGTATTGACCCCATATGTACTACTATGAAGTTTATGCAAGATTATGATATTTGAACGATCCTTGAGAACCACATTCTCAAGCCATCATTTTCTACACCCATATCTCATAGCTAGTGCATTGATTTGTTCCCTTTGAATATTTATTACATGCTTATTTGCTAAGAGAGAGAGAATAGAATCTCCAAGGAACACAAAAGAACACACCTAAGGAGGAAGGGAGAGTCCACTTGCATTCACCAATCCTCTACAGTGTAACAACAAATCTTTTTCATTGGTATATAATCAGCATTGCTTCCATTATTATTGTTGATGTAATTTCCATGATTTATATCTATTTCTTTCCCTTTTATTATGCGTTTGCAATGGTATTCATATGTATGTACTAATTATAACCACATACATGTTGTATAGATTGCAACATAGCTACACAAAAGTTATTTTTCCTCACCCAAGTGACTCAAACAACCAAACAACATGGATTAATCAGAATGCCCATCTCTCTCGATTTATGGGTTCACTTCAAGGAATTGATGACCCAAATGAAGTATATGCTAAGATAGAATCCATATTTGGTAAACACAATGTGATTCGAGCCAGCCAGATTGAAAATTAGTTAATGGCCTTAATTCCCAATTATTTCCCTTGCATTGTAGATTATTTATCTAAGTTCAAAACACTCAGACTTTTACTTCAATGTAAAATAGATCTGAAGGATAACCGATGCATATATGTTATTCTTACTAAGCTTAATAGTGCATATTATGTCATTGTATCTACCTTTTATGCCACCATAAAAGATCTATGGGAACTTACCAAGCTCCCACTCTTGAGTTTTTTTGTGATTCTCGGATCAGAGAGAAAGATAAGCTCTTGCAACTTGGGGTGATCAACACTATAGGTACATGTAACAAAGCTTCACTAGCCCAGCGGAAAGATAAAACCAAGCATCCAAAGAAGCAACATCCTTGCAATAGGAAGAAAAACAAGGGTCTCAAACCCTCTTCACCAACTTCTACTCCCAATGGTGACAAAGGACCAAAATTTAAAATTTAAAATACTTACATGCGCTGCCATTTTTGTGGGCAAGATGGTCATCTCGAGTCTAAATGTTTTAAAAATATGGAGGCCTTAAATGTAGGAATGAAGAAGTACAACATTAGTCTTGATTCTTCTTCTTCTAACTCTTCTTCTCATGGACATGCACTTTCTACTTATGGTTTTTCCTTCAATGTAACAACTACTTCTTCTAATGAGTGGCTTCTTGATTTTGGAGAATATTATTATATGGATAAGGATAAAGCCATTTTTTCCACTCTCAATTAATGTAACACCAAACAAATATGTGTTGGTGATGATAGATCTCTTAATGTTGTCGGGTCTAGAACAGTTCGGTTAAATAATGGTCATTTCAATGATTTATTATAAGTTCCAAGTCTTTCTTTCAACCTTCTATCAGTATATCATATCACTCATTCATGTGAAGGTAAAACCATAGAGTTGTCACCTCACCAAGTTGTAATCAAGGATTTAAAAGATTCTAAGCATGTCCTAGCAACTGGAATTGTTATGACATTACCAGGTTGTAGAAATTTGACAACTTTGGGTCATCATCTTCTCCATCAGTTTTTGTTGCTCATAGTAATGACTCGAGCAAACTTTGGCATGAGCAGTTTGGTCATCTAAACTATCACGCGTTGCAACAACTATGTACTCAAAATATGGTGATTGGCCTTCCTCGTGTTTCTTGCAAAGATGGTTTTTGTGTCAGTTGTATTCTCAGAAAACATCATCGGGGTAGTTTTGACAAATGTTCCTCTTGGCACGCCTTGACCCTTTCACGACTTGTTCGCAGTGATTTGTGGGGTTCGATTTCTTCTCCTTCTTTCTATAGGTGCAAGTAATTCTTAACCTTCATTGATGACTTCTAGAGATGCACTTGGGTTTAATTCTTAAAACTTTATAATAATGTTTTTGACATGTTTTTGGCCTACAAGGCCCTTGTAGAAAAACAATTTGGACATCAACTACAAAGGTTAAGAACATACAATGGCAGAAAATATGTGAAAAAAAAAATTACAACCTATTGTGTTCCATAGGGCATTCAAATGCATCATATTGTTCCATATACACCACAACAAAATGGTGTTGTTGAGAGAAAGAATTGCACATTAAAGGAAATGGGTAATTGTATGATTTGATCTAAAGGATAAAGTCTTCATTATTGGGTGGAAGTCGTCAATTGTTCCAATTACATAGTAAATCGCATTCTCGTAGAGGCTTTAAAAATATATATCACCAAAATAAGCATGGACAAAAATTAAGCGAGATGTAAACTACTTCTGTGTAATTGGTAGTGAACCATGGGCTCACATTCTTGATGAGAAAAGGAAAGCATTACAGCCTAAAAGTGAGAAGTGTATTTTTGTTGGATATTTTGAAGATTTCAAAGGTTACCGACTTCATCACCCTCATTCTAATGAAATAATTATTAGAAGAGATGTCAAATTTGATTAAAATCTCTTGGTGTACAAACCTAATTCAACGCTTGTGTCATCTTCGAATTACGAGCCATCTTCTATTCCTATTCTGGTTTCTTCTTCAAATGATGACAGTGAGGATGAAAATCCATTTTCACTTGTTCACCTTCCTCTAGATGATTCCATTAAACATGAATCTGCAAAAACACCACCGCTTCCTAGATGGATCCATTCAACACGAGAAGCAACTAATGATCTTGGTGGTGATCCTACAAATCAATGTTGTACATGTTCACAGTTATAGCGAGCCTCCTCACTTTTGGCTTAAGTTTAAGAGAATCATGATATAGATACATTTGCATAAGCTTATGGCCATCTAGATTGGGACACAGTCATGAATGAAGAATATTGTTCCTTAATGACGAACGATACTTGGGATCTTGTACCTCTTCTGAAATGAAGAAAAATTTTCAAATGTAAATGGGTGTATAGAACTAAGTATGCATCAAATGGAAGTGTTGAAAGACAGAAGGCATGATTAGTTGACAAGGGATTCTCTCAATTTGAAGGAATTGACTACAATGAAACATTTACCCCCGTAGCGAAAATAAATTCCATCTTCCTTGTTCTATCCCTTGTTGCCTCACATAAATGGGAGGTCCAATATATCGATGTTAAATCTGTCTACTTGCATGGGGATTTACAAGAAGAAATATATATGTAACAACCTTCTAGCTATCTTCATTGTCTTTCTCCTTGAGTTCTTTCTTTTCATATCGTCACCCCTTCCATCGAGATATTGCTAGCACCATCACTCAATGTAAATATCTGATGGTTGATGGATCTTCTAAGATGTTTTTTGACGTCTTCCATGTTTTCTTGAGAGGCACTTTTTTCCATCAGGATATTCTTCATATCATTCACTAGTCTAATATCCAAGGTATTCTTCTACATTAGCTCTTAATAATGTTCTTAAAGCTTATAGGATCATTTTCTTCATCAAAACTCTTTTAGGATCATTTTCTTCATCGAAACTCTTTCCATCAAGATATGGTTGATATCATTCATTACTTTGATATTCAATGGCTCTTACAATGTAGTTCTCAATGTTGACCTCAACACTTATTAATTGGTCGTAACATCGAAACTTTACTTACTTTTCTTGTAGTTTATGTCTAATGACTTCTTCAAGGTCATTTTGTATTGGAGTTTTTTCGATCAATGTTAGTTATCATGATCATTTTTTGTCGTTGGGAATCCCTTACATTGAGGAAATGGCTCTTCCATGACAATCACTAATCCATGTCATTTTTTGTGGTTGTTCCCATCCATTCGATCACCTTCCATTAAGATCCCATGCATCCAATGGTTCATCCAAGATTATTTTTAATGGTGGTCTCATCAACCTATGGATCGCCCGTAACTGTTTTTCCTCCTCAAGGATCCCTTTACTCAAGAGTCTAATGTGTAACTCAGTAGCGTCCCAATGCTCTAAGTGACTCCTCACACTTCACCTACAATATGTCTAGTCTTAGTTCTCATATGAGCAATATTCTTCTATCTTACCCTTTATATGCGTGTATATCCTATCGATAACAAAATCTTGGACTGTTATAATGCCTTACACAATAAATTTAAAAAAAAATATCATCACTTTTTATATATCTAATTTCTTCTTGTCCCCCATCCCACCCCTATTGTTCTTCATCAAGTCAATTATTTTCTTATCGTCTCTTTCTAATTCTTCGCATTACCCTCCTGCATCGAGTTTGGTAACTTTGTCATCTACAAGGTTGATTGGGGTTGTACCCAACCTTCTCGTGTTCTCTAGTCATAGAATTTTTCAACTAAGACGTATCCACTCGGTTGATGTATGGTTTTCCACTTTATCATTTTTCCTATTGTCGCACATGAGGACCAAATGTCCTACCTTAAATTCATGCTTCTTTATTTCGATGTCACATAATATCTTCATTCTTCCTTTTGCCATGATTTCTTGGTATTATAACCCCAACCTATCTTCATCTTGTTTTTCCACCTTTTCCAATATTTTATTCATCGACTCTTGTTTCTCATATTTCTTCAATTGTTTTCCTTAAATAAAGAACCCAATACTCTATTAGCATTATTGTTTCTTTGTCAAATACTAATATAAATGGTGTGTTTTGAACCTTTCCTATGGGGAATCTATATGCCCATAACGTTGTATGTTGTATATTAATGCAATCTATTTTTTTCAAATTGCAAAACTTGTTAGTACATTTGCAAGTATTTTATTAGTGCTTTCAACGTACCCAAGTGCTCTTCTATAGTAATGGCTACTCTTATTATGAATTTGTAACACCTCGGTTTTGATCCCTAGATTAGAAATGTATATTTGTATATATGGTGAATGGTCGACGGCCTAATATTTGCATATTATGCATTGAAAGTAATAAAAATAAAATACATCAACGATTGCAAACAAACAAAGATAGTCATTGGAGGTTATGATTCCACAAGAGAGGGGGGCTAAAGGGGAGTTGAGGGAACTCCACATGCCTAGACTCCTATGTCACCTCCATAAATCATTTTGTCATTAACTATTTACCACATTTGACTTATTAAAACCAATCAATAAATTCATGTAAGAGGTGGGTGGAAGAGTCATCTCACCTAGTTATGGAAGCATGGACTAAGTACACTCTTGATCGGAATTGTATCATTGAATGCATGTAAGAGGTGGGTTAAATAGTCATCTCACCTAGTTATTACGGCATGGGCAAAGTACAATCATTTTGGGGAATTGTGAGAGTCAAACATGCATGCGAAGAATATGTGTAATGTTGTTGTGAGGACTCTATTTACAACAAGATTTACTAGAGCCCCTAGCTTGGAGATTCCCGATCGATCTGTGTTGGAGCCCTAGAGGGGATGAGGATTGTCTGGGGGACTACATTGTAGAGAATGAAATCTCATACCTTAGTTTTTTCCCAAGGTTGGTTGGGGTTGTACCCAACCTTCTCATGTTCTCTAGTCATAGAATTTTTCAACTAAGAGATACCCATTCAATTGATGTACAATTTTCCACTTTATTATTTTTCTTCGTCACACTTAAGGACCAATTGTCCCCCCTTAAACTCATGCTTATTTATTTCGATGCCTCTTAATCTCTTTATTCTTCCTTTTGCCATGATTCGGTAGTATTATAACCCCAACCTATCTTCATCTTGTTTTTCCACCTCTTCAAATATTTTATTCACTGACTCTTGTTTCTCATATTTCTTCCATTGCTTTCCTTAAATAAAGAACCTGATACTATATTAGAATTATTGTTTCTTTGCTAAATACTAATATAAATGGTGTGTCTTGAACCTTTCCTCTAGAATCTCTATGCCCATAATGTTCTACGTTGTCTATCAATGCAATCTAATTTTTTTTAAATTGCAGAACTTGTTAGTACATTTGCAAATATTTTCTTAGTGCTTTAAACTTACCCATGTGCTCTTCAATAGTAATGGCTAGTCTTATTATGAATTTTTAACACCTCAGTTTTGATCTTTGAATTAAAAATGTATATTTGTATATATAATGATTTGTCGAGGGCCTAATATGTAAACATTGTGCATTGAAAGTAATAAAAATAAAATACATCAATGATTGCAAACAAACAAAGGCAAAGTCATGGGGGGCTATGACTCCACAAGAGAGGGGACTAAAGGGGAGTTGAAGGGACTCCTTGTGCCTAGAATCCTATGCCACTTCCATAAACCATTTTGTCATTAACTATTTGCATCCTTTGGCTTATTAAAACCAACCATTTAATGCATGTAAGAGATGGGTGGAAGAGTCATCTCACCTGGTTATGGAAGCATGGGCTAAGTACACTCATGATGGGAATTGTATCATTGAATGCATGTAAGATGTGGGTGAAAGAGTCATCTTACCTAGTTATTACAACATGCACAAAGTACAATCATTCTTGGGAATTGTGAGTCAAACATGCATATGAAGAAAAGAGAAAGAAAAATCGAGTAGTGGAGAAAGTTGGTTTTGGAGTACAGAATAAAGAAAAAAAATGGGTGCTAAAAATGTGGAGGTAGTCATACTATGTTGAAAACAACCATGAGAGGGAGATGGGAATTACATTGAGAACTAGGTTGTAACGCATGTAAGGAGTTGTTGTAGAAATATTACCCAAGAGCATGTGCAATGTTGTTGTGACAACTCCACTTACAACAAGATTTCCTAGAGCCCCTAGCTTGGAGATTCCTAGTTGTTCTGTGTTGGAGCCCTGGAGGGGATGTGGATTGTCTGAGGGACTACAGTGCAGAAAAGGAAATCGCATACCTTGGGTTGTGTCCAAGGTTGGTTGGGGTTGTACCTAACCATCTCATGCTCTCTAGTCATAGAATTTTTCAATTGGGTGGTATCCACTCGATTGATGTATGGTTTTCCACTTTATCATTTTTCTTGTTGTCACACCTGAGGACCAATTGTCTTTCCTTCATGCTTCTTTATTTTGATGTCATGTAATCTCTTCATTCTTCCCTTTTCCATGATTCGTTGGAATTATAACCCCAACCTATCTTCATTTTTCTTCCACCTCTTCCAATATTTTATTCTTAGACTCATGTTTCTCATATTTCTTCAATTGATTTCCTTAAATAAAGAACTCAATAGTCAATTAGCATTATTGTATTTTTGCCAAATACTAATATAAATGGTGCGTGTCTTTAACCTTTCCTCTGGGGAATCTATATGCCCATAATGTTGTATGTTGTCTATCAATGCAATCTAAATTTTTCAAATTGTGGAACTTCTTAGTACATTTGCAAGTATTTTATCAGTGCTTTCAACTTACTCATGTGCTCTTCAATAGTAATGACTACTCTTATTATAAATTTGTAACACCTCAATTTTGATTCCTGAATTAGAAATGTATATTTGTTTATATGATGAATGTTTGGGACCTAATATGTAAACATTGTGCATCGAAAGTAATAAAAATAACATACATCAACGACTACAGACAAACAAAGACAAAGTCATGGGGGGCTATGATTCCACAAGAGAGGGGGCTAAAGGGGAGTTGAGGGGATTCCACATGCCTAGAATCCTATGCCACCTCCATAAATCATTGTCATTAACTATTTGCCTCCTTTGACTTATTAAAACCAATCATTAAATGCATGTAAGAGATGGGTGGAAGAGTCATCTCACCTAGGTATGGAAGCATGGGCTAAGTACACTCATGATGGGAATTGTATCATTGAATACATGTAAGAGGTGGGTGAAAGAGTCATCTCACCTAAGTATTACAACATGCACAGAGTACAATCATTTTGAGGAATTGTGAGAGTCAAACACGGATATGAAGAAAAGAGAAGGGAAATTCGAGTAGGGGAGAGAGTTGGTTTTGGAGAACAAGGTAGGAGAGGAAAAACAGTTTGGTGCTAAAGAAGTGGAGGTAGCCATCCTATGTTGAAAACAACCATGAGAGGGAGCTAGGAATTACATTGAGCTAGGTTGTAACGCCTGTAAGGAGTTCTTGTAGAAAGATTACCCAAGAGCAAGAGTAATGTTGTTGTGAGGACTCCACTTACAATGAGATTTCCTAGAGCCCCTAGCTTGGAGATTCTTGGTCGATATGTGCTGGAGCCCGAGAGGGGGTGTGGATTGTCAAGGGAATTGTGGTGCAGAGAAAGAAATCTCATACCTTTAGTTGTGCAAACTGATGGGAAAGAGAGTTGTGTGGTTGAAATTGCTATGGAAGTCGTGTCACTATGAAATCATTGGATATTGGATTGTTTGTGTGGACAGTAGCCAACCATAGGAGCATGCTCATCCTTGTGGATTCATAACCCTAGCTCGAGGGTGCCATGTTGCAAAGAGGAATAGTGCAACTATGCCTATGGTTGAGTGGAATCTCCAACATCTGCAACAAACTGTGTAATCATTCACAAAGATTTATTGTTCTAGTCATTGTTCTTATTGATTGTGTTAATAATGTGCTTGAATGTTGTGTTTATTCTATGTTCTATGTGTTTAGATGTTTCTATGTTTGAGAAAGTCCACAATTATAATTATAGAGATGAATGATAGTTGCATAAGTCTATTTGTCATGTGTGCATCCATTTAAAAATGGTATCAAGAGTTATGTCTATTTGGTTTATTAATAGAAATTTCCAAATACCCTGTATCCTCGACAAAGCACAGGGGGTGTTGGGTACATCACACTTTGGTATCAGAGCAAAGATTTCAACATTGAACCTGTATGAAAAATAAACCACCACGAATTTGACAAATTTATTGTTGACAAATTTTTATCTACATTGAATTCGGGGAAAATGATAAAATTGGAGCAAAATCCCCCAATTTCTAGAGGAAATCCAACGCATAATTGGCATGAGGATGTTAAATGGGTGGACAAGGGGTAGAATTTGGTCATGCAAAGCCAAGTCCGAAGCTTCCATGGCGGCACTATGCATAAGAATTTTGGAAAAAATATAATTTTTTGAAAACTCCAAACTTTTGACAAATTTCGTACGAACGATGACGTGGGTGAAAATTAATGACCCAAATTACATCTACTCTAAAGATCAATGGTTTAAAAAAATTATCAACTAAAATTTATTTGCACGTCGATAGAAAGCTTATTTTGACTATCAAACAAAAGTTTATTTGGCCACCAATAGAAAGTGTCATTTGTTTGCCAATGTAAAGAACCTTTCGTCTGTCGATGGAAAGTGTCATTTTTTCACCAATGTCAAGAAACTTTAGTTTGTCGATAGTAAGAGACTTATGTTTACCAATGGAAAAGAAGTTTTGCTTCGTCGATGCAAAAGTGACTTGAAGGTGTCGATGCAAAGTTATTTTACACACAGATAGAAGGTTAAATGAAAAGCGTCGATGGTAGGGATGATTTGGTATCCACAGTGGCTAGAATGATAGCATGGTTGCAGCAAAGGTTGACAAGTGGACTTCAACGACCACAGATCAAGCCACACCAAAAAAGATGAAGTAAAAAAAATGGAGCCAAAATCTTGTTTTAACCATAACATGAACCAAAAAAGCTCGGAACTAGGGGAAAATTCAAGGGTAGCACCGTAGTAAGGAAGACTACAAAAGTGCCAATAAGGGTCACTGGACAAATCTACTCCAAATTCCTCAAAACTATAGATTAATTGTTTTTGAAGAACATGGTACTCCCTAACAAATGCCCTCTTGCTGATGAAATTTTTACAAGCTATAGTAATGGACGTGAAGAAACCCAGTGGAGCTTTTGGCCAATTTCCAGAGGGTTTGGAAGGGAAACGTTGAAACTAGCCAAAATCCATTATTCATAGTTTTTGGACATTTTTGAAACTTTTGAAGGAAAAGGGACCCCAAATCACAAATCTAGAATAATATATTTACTTGACAATTTACCTTCTCAACAAGACAGATAACTTTGTCTTATTGAAGTTTCCTCAGTTTTGCTCCATTTGAGAGATAGCAATGAAATCAAGTAGTAGAGATGACGCGTGATTGACATGTGGCTCACAAAGTGGATGAAGGTGCTTATGGTATGGTTTGACATACTAATGTTCCATTAACCCTTAAAACCACCCATTTTCATCCTTGTAGCTTCATTATGAAGAGTGTCTACATCAATATTATTCTCTTAGAACTTAAAAGAACTTTATTTTATGAAACCTCAAGACCTCATGTGAAATCCAAGCCAATATTGATGCAAATTCATAATCAACTGAATTTTTTATGCATAAACTAAATAGTGACATTTGAATCACCTACAACCATGAAAGTAGGATGTAATCTCTGTCTCAATGCTTGCAACAATGCATATGTCTCAACATGATTGAGTAAATTTTGAATCCCCATGCATAAGATAGTTATGTTGTTACTCATAGTCTGCCCCACACCTGCCACCCCTAGAAGGCATCAACCATCTACTTAGTCTCCCCAACAAAATGAATTTATTCCCAATATACTTGTGCTCCATGATCAATGTAAAAATTAAACATGTTTGTAAAACAAATAATGAAATTTTTGTAATGTATAAATCTTACCTACAACTTATTTCTATGTGGTGGTATAATTCATTTTTGTTGCTAATGGTTTCCTGTGTACACAATATATCATGTAATCCATACATGTCTCCCTTAGTTGTGTTGAAATTGCTCATATGGCTATTGTTGATCAATCCACACATACATGGAAGCCTTTGTTTCCATCAAGAAATCTTAGTATTGGTATATTAATGATTTTATCCTTGAATGTTTCAAACCCTGTTGGAATTCTTGTCCATTTGAACAATGTTTCCTTCGGTAATAGCATGGATAATAGATGGGTTGTTTTGGCATATCCCTTATAAAACTATATGTAATACCACATGACCTAGAAAGGACTTAATTTTGTATGGGTTTGTACGAGACTCTAAGTCCCTTGCTACCTTAACTTTTGTCTAGAGCTATGATTATTCATTGCCTTGAGATTACATGTCCAAGAGTTTTCCAAAAGGTTGTAAAACTACACTTTTCTAGATTCAAGATACTCTTGGGTTCAACATCACTCTAAGATCTAACATGTTGGTTATACATCCAAACAATTCCCAATCATCTAGGCATGGCTCCAAAGATTATGAATAACATATTTGAAGATTTCCATGATTCGTCCTAAATAGCATCATGATCATTGACAAAACCAAATGGTATTCTTGTATATGCAAATACTCACCACTTTGATTCAAAAGTGGTGTATGGTTGATCACTATCCTATGATATTTTCCCTTTAAAAGGCACAAGAAATGGATTTTTAATACTCACCACTTTGATTCAAAAGTGGTGTACGGTTTATCTCTCTCCTACGCTATTTTCTCTTTAAAAGGCACAAGAAATGGATTTTTAATGGAAACTTGATTCAATTTTCTAAAATATACACCTACCTTTTGGAAAACTCTCAAGAGATTACATGTCCCGAGAGTTTTCCAAAAGGTTGTAAAACTACACTTTTCTAGATTCAAGACACTCTTGGGTTCAACATCACTCTAAGATCTAACATGTTGGTTAAACATCCAAACAATTCCCAATCATCTAGGCATGGCTCCAAAGATTGTGAATAACATATTTGAAGATTTCCATGATTCATAATAAATAGCATCATGATCATTGACAAAACCAAATGGTATTCTTGTATATGCAAATACTCGCCACTTCGATTCAAAAGTGTTGTATGGTTGATCACTCTCCTATGCTATTTTCTCTTTAAAAGGCACAAGAAATGGATTTTTAATACTCGCCACTTTGATTCAAAAGTGGTGTATAGTTTATCTCTCTCCTACGCTATTTTCTCTTTAAAAGGCACAAGAAATGGATTTTTAAAGGAAACTTGATTTAATTTTCTAAAATATACACTTCCCTTCAAATTCCGCTTTTTGGGGGCTACCACAACGGTGAAACCCATTTATTTTTCTCAATTAGATAAATAATCACCTCTACATCCAATAACTTAGCATTACTTGAGTGTGCTTCAAAACAATACTTAGCATTACTTGATGCAAATTTTATCTATCCAATAATAATCAAGGACATGTTGGCCCATTGCGATAAGACTAGAAAGGATAGACGCCCCCTAGGATAGAGGTTCCACCTCGGTGGGCTTCGGGACGTCTCAAGCCTTGCTAAGTCATAAGTTTCCTGCTAGGTGCTGGTTTATGGGTTGTTGACACTAGCCTAAGGGTTATAGTGGCAGTCAGCCAAATTTGAACCTAGACCTAGCCTAGGTAATATCGGTTGAGTTACCGATTCCTCTAGATTCAAAAAATAGTAATTAACCTTCACAACTACCAATGCATAATTAATCTCAATTGGCATCACAGCTGAAAACAATATTTTGACATTTTGTTCACTTCACCCTTGTAACCTATTGGTTGACTTACTCAGGATTAAATTTTATACATTAAATACTCAACATCAATTATGGTCTTGTCATATAAGAGTGGAAGATGATGGGCTAAAAGAGTAGGTATCTAATAAACAAATTCACTTACACGTTACCATACGGAAATATAAATAGCAAGGATGGAGGTTGTATGAGAACAATATAGGTATGTAGCATACCTAAACACAAAATGTAAATACTCTATAAAGTCTCATAAGTGTTTTAAATTGTAAAGGCCTTGAAGAAACTAACAATAGTATAAGTCCTCAAATAAGTCTACTGCACATAATGTAACTAATGGTCAGAAGAAAGATTTTGTTAAAAAAAACGTGATTAAATTACATAAAGAACCCAACAATGATAACAATAAATGAAGTTATATTTTGATATTTAGATCAAGGACTTTGCAATTTAGAAAGTGAAATTCCCTGCTTCCAAACTCTTAAAACTAACAATTTAAGAATAGAAGCCACGGGAAAAATAACAAGACTTTGGAATTAGAAGACCTGCACACTAACACCCATGTCAATGTACAGAGATATATTCCTGGAACAAAAAAAATGTCCTTTGAACCTTTGATTTCTGATGGGGATTCCTCTTATTCCAGGTCAATCTATCAAGCTCTCGTGGATATTGCAAATATGGCGGTCATTAGTGGAAACAGACCAGCTTGTCAAGTCATTTTTGAAATTCAAATAATACAATTGCAACTGATCCAAGGTGTGTAAAGTGAAACATAATCGAAGCATTTATTTAACTATGAATAATTTGACATGTAGAATGACCGCATATACATACAACAAAGAGTGAAAAAATGTCGTTAGCTAAATGCAAAATTGAAAAAACAAATTGGTGCCAAACAAGATCATACCTCCTAACGAAACGGAATCAATTTCATGACATAAGTGATACATTGACATGAACAAGAAGTGTGTTTTAACATGACAAGAAGTATGAAAAGAAAAGAGAACAAAATGGCATCCAAGTAAACCTTATGACATCATTCCTATGATATACATCCACAAAATCCAGAAAAACTTCAAATGCCCTGTTTATGTAACCCGCATAAAATCACTTCAGGAAGACAACAGTGCCATATCCAAGGTTGCAAATACTGCAAAACCCTGACATCCCAAAAAAATAAATTCTTAAACTCTATAAACTAATTCCATGGTATACTCCAAACTAGTAGAAGAAAATACAACATCAGCAATTTCACCAATTTAATCTCATGCACGGCTTCCACCCATCAAATAATCTCCAATTTAACTAGATATATAACACTTCAAATAAATTCATTTCTCCTCATTTGAGTTGGGTGCTTTCCAATCTTTGACGAACTGAATGATGGTAACATCATAAGTTATCTAGTGAGATGGAAATCTGAAAATCGGCTCCTATTAAAATTTTGAATTCTTGGCATTTCAACATTATACTTCATACGATCAAACCTTTTGCAGCTTGTAGAACTGGGCATTATTTGAAAACTTCATTTTCTTATTTGCAGCAGTGATGGGCATGATTCTCCAAAATATCATAGCCTTCAATCTTAAAATACAAATTGACCATATTATCACTCTATACCCTCATAGAATAATTAATCTCTCCTGCTGCATAAAATCAGACCCATCGAAGAATCAGTGCTTCACCACCTAACCCAATCTAATAAATAAAGATGATTTTCATAAGAGTGACGGAAAATGAAATTCAATGCTCAAAGAATGATAGTCCACCAAATAACAGCCTACTAAATAATATTTGCATATTTTTTACGGCAACACTCTACACGAGCATTTCTGATATCAAAAGACTAAATGCAGTTCATTTAACAGGAAACATAACTTCTTGACTAGAACAATCTGCACCAAAACTGTGTAACTTTTCAAACTAACGGAAAAGGATCTCAAAAATGTTTGAAGTTGTGAAAAACAGTTCAGATAACAATCCAACACTCATGATGTGTACCTAATAAAACTGGTTAGAGAATAAGTTAAATCTATGCAAAATCCCCATTTTAGCAAATCACCCAAATCAAAATAAGTGTAGCCTAATTGTTGACAAGGGGGTCAATGCCTCCCTTCATGTCTGTATTTATTCAACTCGAGAGAAAAGCCATCCACATAATTACCTTGTAAATTGTAACCCAACTAAATGATTATTACAAGATTCAGCTAGTACTCAAAGCCACTGCCTAGTAAACTTCAACTAGTCACTAAAACAAGTCAAATAACTGTTTTTCCAAGTAACATACCCCGGGAAAAACCCTCAGGCACTTCCCCTCATTCTGAAGATGGTACCCAAGGTAAACCCTAGATTCTTCAGTGCACAAAGCCAAGTCAACAACAGGGCTCAAAGCCATTACAACAATATACTCATTATGAGCTCGACATATTACTAGAAGGAATAGAACATGGGTGGGGGTACAACACTCCATTCCACAACCACTCGAGCTAGACCCAATTAACAAAAATTGATCAAACTATACTCCACTGACCTAGAATTTATTTATAGAATTAAGTAATATATGAAATAAATTTCATTTGCCAAGTTTCATGAGTTTTTCTAGAGTTCAAGTCAATACTCCTGCTCTTCAGTTTTTCCAAGTTGTTTGACTTTGAACTTAATCCTCAAAGAAAACCTACAAGATGATGAATCCAGATTCCTCACAAACAAAATTTTACTATTTCTTAATACAGGATTGCATCAAATCTAAAATCAGATATTCCAGTATGTATGGTCAAGACCAAGTTCAACAAGGGAACCATGAGATTTACCAGATTTTGCAAAACAATCTGCTTCCAGATCTTGAATAGATGTATGTTGGGAATGTAAAAGCAATATGATGTTGTTCCTATAATGGGAACAAACCCCAGATGTGATGGTAGGAAGGAGCAGAACTCAAACTACCTCCCTCTCCATCAAAATAAACCTTTGTTAATAGGATGAGAAAGCACCAATAAACAGGTATATAAAAGACATTTATTGTAAGTATCTATGTTGCACCAAAGTTTCAGCTCTGGGGGGCAAGGGGAAAGTAAACCAAAAATTTTAGTGGACAGGTGGATGGGGGCAGCTCAAAATATTTTATAAACTTCGAAAGGGAGATATTAAACATAAACTATAACATAGCTCAATACAAATAGCAATTCTGGAATAATAGGCCCCAAAAACCTTGTTTGTGTCGAAATTAAAACCCTGAAAACAACAAAAGAAAAAGCTTAAAAACACTAATAAACGTGAGAGTCAAAACTGTTGTAATTATCACCCTTTCAAAAACATATGACATGGTATTCTGGTATGCACTACATTAACAATATACATGCATCTACAAAAAAAAGATTACACAGAACTCAATAACCTTTCATGACCTTACCTGAGCAAACAAATTCTGTATATGAACTATAGGATTCTATTTATTCCATGTTGGATAATATTGATCAGTCATAACAATTAATCTCAATTCACCTGATATTCCCATTACTACAACCCTATTTAAGAACAATGCCTTTATTTACCTAATTTCGATCGACAATATATTTACTATTACTTGGAAGGCAGGATACATTAACATCAATAAAAGCACGGATGCTGGACGCGCGCAAAGCAGGACGGCGAACCCTAACAGTCTCATACCATCGATGCGGAGGACTGCGCAGGCGTAGTTTATGGGAGGACCCAGTAGCACCAACCAGCAAAAATCGCCTTCTCTGCTGGCAGATTGGAATGCCTATGCTGCCTCCAAGTCGGAAGATGCAGATCTGGAAGCCGTGGTGCCTGAATCCTTTGCCCCTTTGATCAGAACTGCAAATGATACGATTATGGGCACCTTCAATATCCCTGTGCCGCCCTGAAAAAGACCAACTTCATCGACAAGGAGAGGTCGGACACCATCCTTGATACCTAAGCAGTCTTCAACTATTAGAATCGGCACAGTATTCAAGCAAGAAACACAAATCAAGCTAGGGTTTCCGCAGGGCGCGGAAGGTCAGGAAAAAATGATGGTTTGCAGGGACCGAAAGAAACCCACCATCAACTGGCATAGCAATATTTGGGAACGAAGGGCCTTCCCTCATTATACCGCAGCTTGCTCCGAGACCACTGCAGGCTTTCCCTTTTCTGTAAAGACAATCGTCGGAGAAGAACTCTTTGTTTGCATGCTAATGATTCACTTTGTTTTTGAGCTCAAAGTTCAGATCCACCTAGCGACAAGTATTCCACCTTGCTTTCAATAACTCATCTTTGAAGGTCAGCAGCTTGTGGATGGTTCTCTGCTACGGGGTTATGGGAATCTAAAGAATGCAACCATTTCTCTCGTTTCTCATCTGCGTGGAGGAGCACCATTCTCCACTCAACCAAGCACGCCGTGAAAACATGGATTTTCACTCCTTCGAGGTCCAAGGCCGAAACTTTTGGAGCAAAGGAGTTTTTTTGCTCTGCCTTCATTGTGGAGCAGTTCGTAGAACCTCCAACAGCAGAGGTCGAAGATCCCCATGTCTATGGCTCCGCAATTATCTACCAGCACAAAGCCCTCATCTGTCGTTTCAATGGACTATGGCCCTAGACTTATGCACTAAGAGAATGGGTAAATAAGACCTGGTCGTCATGTCATTAGCTGTTCTTTTGCTTCAAAGGGTTCTTCATTGTTAACTTTTCCACAGAGGTGGACTGCCAACGCACGTTGGAGCAAGGTCCATGGTTCTAGGGCATATCTGGTCTTTCCATGCAAAGATGGTTCCCTGATTTCAACCCGTTGACTATGACTGTTATGACTACATCGGTCTGGGTAAGACTCCCCAATTTACCTTTGCATTTTTATACTCCAGCTTTTTAACCTACCTTGGGCAATGTGTTGGGTAGGTTTATCAAGATTGACACAGACCGGATAACGAAAGGCTTGGTCACCTTCGCCCGCATATGCGTTGAAATCGACCTCAGTCAAGGGCTACCAAATAGGATTCTTATAGATTGGATTGAGGATGATCCTTACACGCAGTTGGTCGATTATGAGAACATTGCCTTCACGTGTTGCTCCTGTCAGCAAACATGGCACCGTCAAGTAGCTTGTCCTTTATCCCCAACCCCATTCTCATCCCCTGGAACACGAAAAAGGGCTAATGGTTGGCAAGACCCTAAAAACCGCAAAAGCCCCTCAAACTCTTCATCTGACAACAAGAAGCATCACAAAGACACCTCAGCTCCTCAGCCTTCTACAGCACCATCGCAATCTCCAACAAATACGCAGCATCCAACCGCACACCCAAAACACTAGCCTTTGGCTTCAGCACAACATCCTGAAGCTTCAGAAATTTTGACTCTAAATCCCGTAGTTCAACCTTTGCACAATCCCCTCAAAAAGGATGAATCAAATGACATGATCATGGCCACAGCCCCGCTCTCAGGGACTAAGAAACGTCCTCATGAATCGGATAATTCAAACAGTGATAAGGAAGCACCCTCAGCCTCCGCAGCACAAGATTCTGGCATTTCCTCAGATCATCTGGCTTTGGTGGCAAAGGTTGTTGAGCCTATCAGTTCCTCTGGTTGTATTGATCTTCGTAAAAAAAAGATAGAGAGGATCCTTTCCGACCAACACAATGATCGGACCCTTTCTCCTTGTCTTTGTATTGTTTCATCTTGTTATGCCCATGTACTCCTTGTTCTCTTTTAGCATAGGCTAGTCTTCAGTGTTCCCTTGTTCTCCTCCTGGGGGGTCTTTTTCTATCAACAAGTCTATGTATCACCTTGTACTTTTTTCTTGGTTGAATAGAAGGATTCTCATCTAGTTTATTTACAAAAAAAAGATACATTAACATCAACAAAAACAAAAGGTTTGATACCGTCCAAAATCTAAATTACAACTAGGCTTTAATCAACTAAGTTGAGAGATTCTAAGAAATGTCTATCATACATCAGTAATCAAATTAGAACTTTAGTATGAAATTATCTATTGACTTGACCATAATTTGTAGGGTTGATAGCTTTCAAAGAGGATCCCATGGGAAGAAGGGCCAGAACCTGAATGAATTTGTCTGTCTAGATCCCATGCTTAATGCTCTTTTAACCTTGCAATATTTGTAGTCCACTTTCTTCCAGAATTGTCCAGAACTAATTGATCAAAAAAATCCATAAATTTGTATAAATTATGGTCAATACCCTCACTTGGTAAGGTGAGATTCATCGACATCAAGGAAAAGAACAAGATTGATGCCTTTCAAAATCTAAATTCTAACTAGACTTTAAACAACTAAGGAAGTTAAAGCTAGTAAGAAATTTTAACTATTGTACATAAGTGATCAAATTAGAACTTTGCTATTTATTGACTTTACCATAATTTGTTAGGTTGATATTTTTCAAAGGAAATCCCTTGGGAACGAGTTGGACCATAAATGAATTTGTCTAACATAGATTATGATCAATACCCTCACTTTTTACATAAGTTAAATATAATTCCATACTTCTTCAACTTGGTTTGTAGAGCATATTATTGTATTTATGGTCTTGCCAAAATATAGTAGAAAATGATGGTTTGAAGCAATGAAGTTTGACTCAACCAAAACTAGTGAGACTTCCCAAGTCTCCCCATGTCTTAGTTGGGCCGAGTACTCACCTCATACTTGGCCATGAACCCGCCACTCGCCAAGACTCGCCCTTGCGTACCAAACTTGCCTCATACTCTGCCAAGACTCGCCCTTTCTATATTTTGAGTTTTTTTGGATTTGTAGAGTCTTTCCCAAGTCACCGAGTCTTGCTAAGTCCCAAGCCATTCAAGCCCGAGTGCGGCAACTTTGGTTTAAAGATTCAAAGTAACCAAAAAACTTAATTATAAGGTAGAGAGAAGTGTAAATAACAAGTCCAAAGGCTCTGGTTGTACGACTGCTTACAAAGATACACATATTCTAGGTATGTAGCATATCCCAGCAGCAATTTAGTAGTACATCATAAAAACAAACACATATTTTAAGATATCAATATCTAAGGCATTTCTCACATTCAAATTTATGGAGACTCTCTGCTTGTGATCTAATGGATGAAAGGAGAATTCAATTTGCCCAACTTCATTTTGCAACCCCTTTTTCACAACATTTTGCTTCTAAAATCAGTATTCTCCCACATCTCTTTTACGCGTGTTTACAGGAACATGAACAATGAAGCTGTTAAATTTTCCTTATTCCAAATTTGATTTACAGTCTCAATCATTTATTTAACCTCAACAATTACATTTGAACATTAACTGTTGAAAATGATAACTGAAAATACATTGGAATATTAACTCAACATGCACAGTGGAAACAACACAAAAAATCACACATTTGACACAAATATTTTACCCTGGAAACCCAACTTGGGAAAACCAGCATTCAGTGTATCTTTAAATTTCAATCTCAAAGAAATATTCAGAAATTACAATCTCAGAAACCTGATTGACTAAGAAGAAAACCACAGTCCAAATCTGTTTCCCTAGCTCCATTTCAAATTGCCTCTCGATCTCTTAATCTCTTATCATGAAATGATACACTCCTGCTTGAGATCCTCTCAACCCCAAGACTTCTTCTCTTGATAAAATCTCTTTCTCAAATGAATGTGCCTCTCACACACATTGTCTAATCCTCTCCTTACATCTCCTTTTATAATTCTCTTTAATGATAAAACCTTATCTCCAAAGTGATCAACGATCAAGATCTAATCTTGATCTCTTGAGACCGACAACTGTGACTTAATCTCTCGTTGAGATAACTTAAATCACTTAAGTCACTCAACTTTATAATAAAAGTCAATTTATCATTAAATACAAAAGTCACTTTAACTTTATAAAATCACCTTATAATGTTAATGTCTAGAGAGATTATTTTCGATGACTTCTACATACTAGACACCTAGCCAATGTAGAAGTACATGTCCAACCTACAAAATTCAACACTCCTTAGCGAGGAAGGTACTTCTAGTAGCACCTCCTCCATGATCGGTTATGTCATCTACCTTTGTAGTTGCTCTCTCTGAACTGGAAGAACCTGTTGAATGGTGTTGTCATTGATGTCAAATTCAGTCGTTGGTGATTATGTCATTGATGTCAAAGCAATGAAGAAGACAAGACATGAAGAACGCATCCTCCTTGGAAGCAGTGAAGAATAGAAGGCAAGTCACCGCCATGAAGACTTGAAGTCAAGTGATGAAGGAACCTTGACACGAACGCTTTTAATATACGTTTCTAGATTACAATGATAGGAAGCACCAATGGACAAGAAGCCCCGAAAGAGAGGAAAGGAAGCCCGAATAAATGGTGAAGAAAACCCGCAATTGCTTGAAGAAAAAGATCGTGTAGGACAATGCAAATGCATGCAAAACCTTCATGGATTAATAGTCCTTGTCAAGTTGTTTCCAATGGTAGGTGGCATGCCATGTGGTTCCTCATGGTTGAAGAGATATGTCTTCTTAAAGACTATCATGTAAGGTATGGTCAAGAAGTCCTAAAGAAGCCCTGCAAGTGTGATAACGAAACCCCGAAAGTAAAGGAATGAAGTCCCCAAAGTCTGCCCTAATTGTACAATGAACTAAAGATTAAATTAATTGTACAAACACAAGTCAGCCCTGCAAGAGAAATTAAAATTAAAATAAAATTTGCCCCTAAAAGTGTTGCAAACAAGAAGTTATAGGTCGGACCTAAAGTTAAGTAAAGTAAGCGTTTGGAAGGGAATAAATACACATTAAGAACCTCTCATTTTCATCATTCAATCTTTTGATCTCTTAGCACAAGCTTGGTAGCGAATTTCAAAGGGAAGATGAAATGAAGAAAGGAGAAATTTCAAGGGAACATGAAGTTTTGTGATGATTCAGGTATGTTCTTTAAAGGTTCGCTATAACGTTTTTTTCTAGAATGATTCAGATAGCGAAACTTGGAGGTTGTTGAGAAGACATATCAAGGAACTTGTGGTACTAATTTCAGCTTTTGGTTCGTTTTACTTTTGGAGATACACTCTGTGGAAGATAGGGTTTTTTATTAGTCTGTAACTAGTCTCAAATAGGTGTTCCAAGTAAAACAGTCATAACTTCTTCATAAAGAATTCAAATTCTATTAAACGAATTGCATTGGAAATAGTACAGTTCATAGTATTTTGTGTGTGAGTTTCAGAATCAGATATCAAATATTGAACACGTGGCATGTTGTACAAGTTCGCTCTCTAGATAGGCCAAAATTCAGGAAGATCTGCCATTTTCATTATATCTCTTTTTCAATAACGAATCAAGCAGCGAAACTTGGAGGAATTCCAAAGCAAATATCAAAGAAGATTGGGTACAAGTTTCATACCTTGATTCATTACACGTATGGAGTTATACTTGTTGGAAGTTAGGGTTTGTGACTAATCCAGAAACTAGTCCCAAATAGGTGTTCGAAATAAATTTAAGAAGTGATGTTGGGGTTTATATGTGGACCTAGTTTCTATGTGGACCCAGTTTGTTGATGATGATGTATCAATGATAGTGAAAGAGACAGTGACAATGTGAGCAACTTGACGTCAGCGTTTGATGCAAATTTGTGTGAGGGATTTGTAGCAAATTAGTTCAGGACCTAGAGCTGATATTGGACCAAACCATATTGTAAGAATAATTTTGAAACAAGGGTGGCAGGGTGGTGCAAGGCAGGGGATCGAGGTCTCTTTCAGGTTGGTGCTTGAAAAACAAGGGTGGTTGGGTGGTGCACGGGAAGATTGGTGTCTTCAAACAACAGGTTGATGCTTGTAGGGGAGTTGCAGCTTACTTTGAGTTGGTGCTCATAAAACTAGGGGGTTGGTACCTCCTTCTAATCGGTGTTGGTGAATCAGAGAGTTGGAGCTTCCTTCAAGTTGGTGCTTGTAAATTAGGGGGTTGGTGCCTCCTTCCAGTTGATGTTGGTAAATCTTGGAAGTTGGTGCTTCCTGTGAATGTAATCTTCAAGATATATATATATTAAAACAGTTATGTGGTTTTCTCCCGTTTGGGTTTCCACATAAAAATCTCATGTACTGTGTTTGATGTTATGCATTGTTGAATGGCATTGTTGATAAGTTAATGTTTACATGTTGTGATTAAAAATGGTAAAAATTGTTCAATATTGATTCACCCCCCCTTTCAGTATTGGTGAATATTCCAACAGAACATGCTTTGTTCAAGCTGGAAGACCCTGCTACCACTGTTATTGAACTCTGATCAGGATACTTGGGCTCCTCCTCCATCAGTGTCATCTCATACCAAGTAGGTCTGCTGAGAAGAGCCTCATGTTCTCTCACTGACACAGATCCAAACTCCAGACTCCCTCTGGAACTCAGCTCCAAACTCCTTCTGAAGCCAACCACAGGTTGTCCCAGCAACCTGCATTTTTCCCTCCTTGATGCCAAGCCTCACTGTTGCATCCTGGGTATCTACTTCCTCTTAATGTATGAAGACCTGTCCATCCAAAAACAACACTCTATACCCATCATCCTCCAAGACTGATACTGAAAGCAAGTTTACCATCATCCCTGCAACAAACATCACCTCATTCACCTCCATAGAACCACCTAACTCTAGCTGGAATCTGACGCATCCAACCCCCTTTATTGCATGCATGGTTTCGACCCCACTACCCACATGCGAGTCTAAGCCCGTCTCTGAAACACTAAGGAACACCGACCTCATTCCCGTCATATGGCGAGATGATTCACTGTCCATACTCTTTCCTTGATCAAGAAACTGCAAAATTTATGGGTTTTAACCCAAACCAGAAATTTCAGACCCCCTGCTAAAAAATCCACTTAAAAATCTCACTGAAAAAATATACCGCCAAACCTGTTGTATGGCCTGTTCATACAAACTGTACGGAAATTTCAAAAAAGAATCAGATTATTTTCGATCATCCGTACGACTATATGAACCGTATGGATTTCCGTACAACTGTTCGGATTTTGCAGAAAAAAAAAATTGACAGAGAAAAAAACTATGTGCAGCCATGTCCGTATGACCGTACGGACTGCACGGAACCGTATCGATTCCATACAGTACAAACTGTAGCATTGCCCAAAAAAAAAATTCCTTCCTACAAAAAAATATCTACCTGCCATTTGCCCCGATCTCCTTCAAAAACCCTTGTGACAAACAGATTTTCTCTTCAAAGTTTGTGGCTTTGATACCATGTTAAATTTGTCTTATTCCAAATCTGATTTACAGTCTCAATCATTGAACCTCAACAATTACATTCGAACATTAACTGCTAAAAATGATAACCAAAAATACATTGGAATATTAACTCAACATGCACAGCAGAAACAACATAGAAAATCACACATTTGACACACATATTTTACCCTGGAAACCCAACTTGGGAAAACCAGCATTCAGTGTATCTTTCAATTTCAATCTCAAAGAAATATTCAGAAATTACAATCTCAGAAACCTGATTGACTGAGAAGAAAACCATAGTCCAAATCCGCTGCCCTAGCTCTGTTTCAGATTGCCTCGCGATCTCTGAATCTCTTATCATGAAATGATACACTTCTGCTTGAGATCCTCTCAACCCCAAGACTTTTTCTCTTGAGAAAATCTCTTTCTCAAATGAATGTGCCTCTTACACACACTGTCTCATCCTCTCCTTAGATCTCCTTTTATAAATCTCTTTAATGATAAAACCCTATCTCCAAAGTGATCAATGATCAAGATCTGATCTTGATCTCTTGAAATCAATGGCTGTGACTTAATCTCTCGTTGAGATAACTTAAATCAATTAAGTCACTCAACTTTATAATAAAAGTCATTTTAACTTTATAAAATCACTTCATAAAGTTAATGTCTAGAGAGATTCTTTTGGATGACTTCTAAATGCTAGACACCTAACCAAAGTAGAAGTACTTGTCCGAGCTACAAAATTCAACAGAAGCAAACAGGCTATCTAAAGATGGAGTGGCACTGGAAAATGGGATCCGGAAGATCATATGAATATGTTCATGCTCCTACATTCTAGTTTTCCTTTGCTTACTATTGAACCTTTTTGATCAGTGTCTCTTCATGGAAAGATCGGTGTCTCTTCATGGAAAGACAGAATGAACTCCTTCAGGATGACTGGCTGAACTCTCTCAATGTATAAAGATGACTATACTTTTGTGGAATTTTTGACGAGAATTGTATATATATTATAATGTTTCACTAGTATAGATCCTAGTCTAGGTTTTTTTGAAAGAAAATTTTTGGAATTGCAAGGAACAGTCTTTTGACTAAAGCTATAGGCCTGTAAAGGTAGCTTTTGATGCTCTCTCAGCATCTACCACTGTAATGCTGTTTTATAAATAAAATTATAAGATTTTTTTCCATGGTTAAAAAAAAAGAAATCATCATTGTTTATATATAGTTAGGCCTTGAAGAAATTTAACAATGGTACAAGCAATGAACTGTTAAAATTTCAGTGAATGATGATCAACTCAGCAAACTGAAAAAAAACTAGGAAAGAAGGAAACTTAACTAACTCTGGACATTTTAACGTATCAATATCTAAAATGAAATCGTCATTGTTTATAAGTAGTTAGGCCTTGAAGAAATTAGGAATTGTACAAGTAATGAATGGTTAAAAAAAATTCAGTACATGATGATCAGATCAGCAAACCAAAATAAAACTAAGAAAGATGGAAATTTAACTAACTCTCAAAACTTCTGTTACTGCTAGATCTGAACACACATAAGCAAACTGAAAAGTATGAACAGAAAACGAAAAGTGATCAAAACAGCAGACTGTATGTACTAACTCTGAATAAAACAATGATCCAAAAATTACGATGGCAAATAGATTTCCTACACTTAAGTCACACATTAAGGCTCTACTACTTCCATCAGAAAAATTACAAAGCAAACTGCTCAACACTTTTAACCATCCCATGATAACAGTGGGGTGGCATGTCCCTCTTTTATAGACTAAGGTTAAAGGGAGAACATGAGATACAATGAATGTAGACCAGCCAGTGGTGCGCCCTCCAACAGAAGACAAAACCCTAACTCTAAGAAAGCATGTGACACCATGGACTGGTGCACCCTATAACATGAGTTTTCTGCCGAGAATAGCATGCCTCAACTAGAGAAGACCAAGTCTGCATCCCTGCATAAATCTTCTGCCTTGGAGACAGTGCAAGTTCTTAAAATGGAACACCCTCGTGCCAGCACCTAATCTAAAGTTGGACAGTGCATTGCATACACCACAGCCACTGAATGCCTACTATGCTGAATACTGCCCCTAAATAAAGCAAGTCTAAAGATGCTACATGAATGCATGTGCCTCTACCACTATTTATTAACTGTTGCACTTCCTAAGAGGCATCTCTATTGCACCTTCATTATGACTGCAATTTGCTGCACACATGCAGAGCGCTGTTAATACTGCTGTGCCCTCATCCACAGATCTTCCATGCTGCACAGTAAATGAGACCAGACTGATTGTTGAATGTATTGTCCTGTTGAAGTAGATTTTGTTGCGAACAGCTACGCTGAAGGAGAACACAATCTGAGCAACAAATAAAGCTTGGACTCCCTCTATAAGAGAAAGGTGTTTTCTACCAAACCAAGATACCATCCAGTGTTATCAGAACCGGATCGGTGACCGAACCGGTCGACCCCAAAAATGTGAACCAGACCTGAACCGGGAAAAAACCAGACCAAAAAACCGGTCGACCAAAAAATATATAAAATATTCAAATTTTGATAAAAAAAACATATATATTCATGTGCATCCATCTGAATCCAAACCATTATACACAAATATGCAAAGTTTCTCATGTATATAGCAAGGGTGCATATAACCAAAATAGCACCGAGTGCAATCCATCTCTAAAACCAAAATACATTCAAAAAGAGGCTCTAAATGGCCTCTCGAGTCCAAAAAATCATGCTACAACAAATAACTACATATCATCAAAATCATTACCTATATTAGGATCCTCATCATCAGTGTCACCCTCTAAGCATTAAAATAAGATAGAAAAAGCTTAACATGCCTAAAAAGTGATTTTACTTGAGTGAAGGGTATACTTTTACTAGGGCCATGCCAGAAGAGTTCAGCAATCAATGCCACCAACATCGAGGTACATAGAGGGCTTGGTGCTCTTGATTAAATGCTAGTTCCATACCCTCTTAAATGATAGAATCCAGTGTAAATGTTGCAATCCTGAAAACCGTTAAATCTGCTGAATTTTGAATGGGGCCTAAAATTCTACTTTCTCCATATGAAGTCCAATGAGGTTGGAACCAATCTCAAACATCCTGAAACAATTAATGGTAATGTTAAGAATTTAAGTAAAAGGATGAAAATGAAAGATAAAGGAGAATGTAACATTTATGAAAGATAAAGGAGAATGTCACTTTTACCAAATATAGAGTATGTCACTTTTCCTTTAAGAAATTAATATTACCACTAATTACTAGGGTAGGTGAAATGGAGGGGACAGGTACCTATTTAAATAGCATTAGTAGGGCCCTGAGGTTAGTTCTTAGGCAACCCATCTTTTAATTTATCGTTTTTTTAAGATTTGGATTTTGGTGGTCCCTAGTCGCGTCATACGGTGTTGAACAAAACCAGCCAGTTCGGTCCCTAAAGGATGGTTCGATACCAAATCGGCCTAAACGGGTCTAAGTCAACGATTTGGACCATTTTTGGTCCAAAACCCCAGTCGGACAAGCCAGCTCCACCAGTTCCGATAACACTGATACTATCACAGCATCTCAAACCTCCCCTCTACTATGAGCATCAAAAGAAATTTGACCAGCTGTGAATCCAAAGGAATGTAACCCAGGGCCACTGCTCCCTTCTATGCTCTGACATCCCTTCAGAATATTCAAGGTGTAAATCCCTTGTACAAGAAAAACTTCATCAAGAACTTGTGAACCTCGTATGTCCTTCAAGTCAACTTCACTGGTCAAAATCTTCTTACACCACGACATGAGTTGTTCAGGACTTTTGCAATCATAAACTCATTTGTATACAAGGCCAAGATCAGTGGATCAAATCTATCAAATAAAGAATTAAAAACTGCACTAAGGTTGCGAAAGTCCAAATTGAGTGAGAACTCATCGAACCTAAAATAACAAACTCACGATGCATGCACCCGCCCATATTGGGCCTTCTTCAATCTAAATTCATGGATATCTCACTCGTGCACCTCAAAACCTTCAGCAAAAACCTAAACAAGATCAACTCCCTCTTTCTAAGAGAGTCCTTCAACAACAAACATGTTCTGGTAATCTTCAATACTCCCATCAATTGCATGCACGGAATCAATTGCTAATTCCATGGTAGGTTTTGAAATTGTCTCCACAAAGATGGCAGGACACTCCTCCATCATGGCTTCCTGCCATACCTACTCTACAGGATTACCAAGTTGCGTGTAAAGGCCACCATCATGAACTCCTCTGGCCAAAACTTCAAGTTAAGGACTATGTTTTCTAAAGATCACGTGTTGACCATCAAACTAAACCATGCACTATAGATATATCATACAAGAAACAGAAAGAGGACTCTTTGTTAAACCAGGTACATACAAGACATCATCTAGCTAAAGAACATCACCTAAACACACGAGGAAAGAGATAGAGCCAGTTCCAATCATTGTACAAGTGGCATCAATTGCCAACTCCACCTGCATGCCATCCTCATGTTCTTGCAATCTGCTAAAAGCCTTCTTGTCGAAGGTCATGTTTCTAGATGCTACATTGTCCACATACCACCCTACACCAGAAACAGATACATGATACTATGGAGAAAGTTATCTAAAGTTTGGATGCTAACCCATCTACACACTAAAGTTTTTGCACTCCCTACAAACCCATGGTGTCATTGCTTGGCTTCTTCCTCTCACGATGCTAAGATGCATAGTGACCCATCTTGTGGCACTTGAAACACTTCACGTGACTCGAGTCTTTCTTACCCTGGTCCAAAGAATTAGATACTTCCTCCTTGATCTTATGACCCCTAACAAGTCCTTTCTTACTATCTTTCTTCATCTCATGGATGAGAGCTAGATTTTGCTCTCCCTCCTCTACCCTTGCAGTTGTCTCCAATCTCATCTCCTAGTAGAGAAAATCATCCCATAGCTTCTCAAAGGTGGGAAGTTATCTCGAGCATAGGCACTCCAAAAAAAACGCTGCCAAGAAGATGAAAACCCATTCAAGGCTATTGGTACTAACTCTTCACTCTTGACCTCTTCTCCAACTGCTCCAAGCTAATCACGAATATTAATCTTGCTCCTCTATGTGGCTATAAGCATATTCCTCTAAAGCATCTTCCAATTGATGTTCTCACTCTAAAATGGATAGGGAATAGAGAATGAAACATCTCCTTACCGGTCTTAATTCTGGCAACGTGAGGAATCAAGTGATCCTTCACTGGGTCGAGGATGGTTGCTTGCCCTGAACATCTTCTTGTTAAACTTTGTCAATTGCACGGAATTGGTAGGCTCTGCAACCTTAGTCTCCACAAAACCCCGAAGATCAAACTCCTCCAATAGATTCTACAACCTGCACTTCCATGGTACAAAATTGGAAGTGCCCTGCAACATGTGACACTCTCTGAGACCAAGAGTCGTCATTCCTACAACCCTCGAAACACAACTATACTAAATAGATCAGCCTAAAGAAAAATAAGATTAAAAACCTATCAGAGATGGGGATCAACCTATGTTTTAAAACACGGACTTGGACTCGGACTCGGAATGACTCAGACTGATCTGATTTCAATTGACTGGATTGACTAAAATATACATAAAATACTTAAACTTTAATGAAAAATATATATTTTAAAGATTCCAAACCATTTGATACAAAATAAGCAAAGTCTGCTCATGTATGTACCATGTGAGGGTGAATATATCAAAATGGCACCGAGAGAAATACATATCGGTAGCTATTAGGCCAACTGTGAAAGGTGAACAAGTAAGGAATTGCTATTGTAGATGATTAACAGCAAATTTCAGTAAATCAAAAAGTTTCATGTTTCTTTTCAACTTTTGAGCCTTCCAAGAATTATGTATACCCATAATGAATATACAAAAGCTGTGCATCTGTATGTATTACATAGAACAAGACAAACTAGGTTGCAGAAATTTTATTGCATTCACAACTGAACCTTTCAAACTTCTTTATATTTTGTATTCACTTGTGAATATATACATTCCTTGATTTTAGAATACAGCTTTTATTCAAATAGTATTTTTCCACTAAGCACTGCAACAACAGATGTGATTTTGAATTAGTCCAGATTAAAATCCCAAGTCTCAGTTAAGACAGCACATCAAGATACTGTTGGTTTAATTTTTGTGACATCAATCTACTTGTGAATTTCAAACTAATACATGGGTTGTATAAGGTTAAATATAACGGACCAGTACCTAGACCTCCATTTCAAGTAACTTTTAGGTTTTTTTTAAAACCTCTTTTCATGCAGAGTCTGCTGCGGCAAGTCGATCAAGTAGGTACAGACTCAGCCGAGTAGAGCCAGTTTTGTACCGAACCGGCCGAGTCATGCCTTGACTGGGCTGGTTCGGTACCAAACCGAACCTCTGAACAGATCTACTGGCCAAGTCAATATGTTCAGAGATCAACTTGGCCGAGTTGACCAGGTCGGAGTCAACTCTGACCGTTTTTTAAAACATTGGGATCAACACTACAATCACTAGAGAAACTCGAGCATCACAACCAACAACCTATCACAGGTCCCAGGTGTCTTCAATTACTAAAACAGCATCACACCCACTGAGATCCTTCAACTGCTCCCACTCACTGGCAGTAACCCACTACAATCACAGATCTAAAAAATCTCAGACGATGTGCTCCAATATCATGTTAAAATTTCAGTAACTGGTGATCATATCAGACAACCAAAAAACACCTAAGAAAGGTGGAATCATGCATAGACGAACTGAAAAGCATAAATAGCAAAGTATAAAAGTGATGAGAACAGCCAACTGTATATGTTAATTCTGCATAAAACGGTGATCTGAAAATTATGACTGCAAACAAATTTTGTGCACTTAAATCACACATTAAGTCTCTATTACTTCAAAGTTTCAAACAGAAAAAATACAAAGCAAACTGCTCAACACTTCTATCGAACCCACAATAACAGTTTTATAGACTAGCAGAATATGAGCTACAATGAATGAGTAGACCACCCAGTGGTGTCCCCTCCAACAAAAGACAAAACCCTAACCCTGACAAAGCATGCACCATCATGGACTTCTGCACACTATTGCATGATTTCTCTGCCTAGAATAGCATGCCTGAGTGTGCATGCATGCATCTTCTGCCTTGGAAATAATGCCAGTTCTAAAAATGAAACTCCCTCATGCCAACACCTAATCTGAAGTTGGAACTGCACTAAACTGGTGTGAACTGAACCTTGTAAATCTTTTAAAAGGACAGCGCATGCAGCATTGTGCATGCATATTCTACAGCCACTCAATGCCTACTATACTGAATATTGCCCCTAAACAAAGTAACTCTCAACTGGCACATACATGCAGCAATGTGCATGCATACGCTACAACCTACTAGACAGAATATTGCCTCTAAATAAAGCAACTCTTAACACTGGCACATGCATGCTGCAAGTATGTGCCTCTACAACTGTTGCGCCGTCATCCACGGAGGCATCTCTGTTGTGCCCACATTGTGACTGCCATCTGCTGCACACATGTAGCGGGCTGTTAATACTGCTATTGCACCCTCATTCATAGATCTTCCATGCTACATAATAAATGAGACCATATGGATTGCTGAGTGTGTTGTCATGAAACAGAATACACTCTGTACACCTATGCTGAAGGAGAACACAATCTGAGGTAAAGCTAACATGAAGCTTGAAGACTTTTACAATTCTATAGCAACGGTACAAGTAAAGAAATATTTATACTGCATTATATAACAAATAGTCAAAACACAGTCATTAAAGAAGATGAAATTATAATATGAACCCAACAATGTCAGCAATAAATGGGATTAGCAATTGAAATTTATATTACACTTTGCAAGAAACTGGACTTCTCAACTAATGGGATTAACATTTGATATTTATATTAGACTTTGCAATCAATAGAGTGACTCCTCCACTTCCAATATCTACAACTAACATTTTAAGAACATGCGATAAAATTGGAATGATACAAAGAAGATTAGCATGGCCCCTGCGCAAGGATGACACGCACAAATCGAGAAATGGTCCAAATTTAAGAACAAAATACATAAGACAAATAACAATACCGATGAACTAGAGGACCTACCCACTAACACCAGATGTTAATGTACAAGGATAGATGTGTGCCATCTTACCTTGAGATTAAACACTAAAATGATCCTTCATATGTTATATTTTTTACCAGGATTCCTCCTATTCTAATGGTATAGGCATCTACTAATTGTCCATACTGTATTGGCATTCAAGGCCAATCTGTAAATGGACAAGTTTGTTGAGTCATTTTTAAAATTCCAGTAATGCAGTTCAAACTTCAAACTGATCAAAGTTATATAAAGTGAAACATAATGAAAGGATTCACTTAACTTCAAATAATGTGGCACCTTGATTGATTGTACATGCATGTAGCAAATGGAATGTATAATTAATGCAGCCAAATGCAGAATTGAAATTTAGTATTTTCAAGTCAGAAATTTTGCGCCAAATAAAATCACACCTCCCAAAGAAAGCAATTTCATTAAGATGTATGAGACATTTTAACATGAAGTTGTCGTGAAGAAATTTAGTATTTTAACATGAAGTTGTCATGAAAATTTAGTATTTTCAAGTCAGAAATTTTGCGCCAAATAAAATCACACCTCCCAAAGAAAGCAATTTCATGAAGATGTATGAGACATTTTAACATGAAGTTGTCATGAAGAAGTGTGCTTTAACATGACAGTGTGAAAGGAAAGAAAGAACAAAATAGCATTCAAGTAAAAATTATGACAGCTTTACTATGGTATACATCCCATGTTTGTAGTGAAAGAATCTTGTATTCGTATTTCATTCACAACCTAAACTCCACCTGGATTGGACACTCAATCCAAGAGTCCAATTAAATCCATATAAATTCCAAATAGCCAACTTCTGTGACCCTGCATAAAATTGCAACAAAAAGGGAATAAAAACAATAGTGCCATCTTGTCTATTGTCTTTGGAAGATATTTATTGCTTGTTTGAACTTGGAAATAATCATATACATGCTATAAAGTGTTCTTGTTCCGGGCAGGTACTCAAACAACCTTATACCTCTTATCTTTCCTTGACCATGACCTAGAGAGGGGGCAAGAGGGTTGGCTGCTATACTTGCTACTTTGATCACTAGAGGCCACTAGGGAAGCCTCCCATGTAGTGGACCTCCTCCATCACTAAAACGTGAGAATTTCTTACTAAGGTGACAGTGGTAGGATCTTCTATAGTTACGCAAGATTTGCACAAGTACAAATCCTACGATAACATTTTGGCGTTGTTGCCAAGGAGGACTGAGTCATTCTCATCAATGACATATCTTTGGTAAACTTTCTCCCAAAGCCCTTATCTCTCAAGTTTACTTGGCGACTCCACTTAGGGTGATTCCCTCACCTTCCTTTGATGATCTAAGGGTGATCATCTAGCGACTCCACAAAGTTCAAGGAGGTATACCAACCCTCCTAAGACTTACAAGAGAAGGGTTCCCCGCAACTCACCTGTAGTGAAATCCTTGTTTGGTGGAACCTTCATTTTCCTACAATGGCTCAAAAGCAATGGGCATCCAATATCTTCAAGCCCTTGGATATGTCTACTATCCCCGGATACCCTCGACAAATGCCTCCAAAGTATGAGAAATGGCTGCCCAAGTTTCTTGGTAATGATGTGACTTCTACTGAAGAACATATGAGTAACTTTTGGGCCTTCTTTCAACTTAATCCTGTGAGTGATGACGCTGAAGATTTAGTAATGAAATTTTTCTCCGTCACTCTTACTAATGTTGCTAGGAGGTGGTACGACAGTCCCCAAATAAGAGTATCATGACTATGGATCAACTTGAGGAGACCTTTCTAAAAGGATGGAGTACCAAAGAAGATCCAAACTTGTTGTTGACACGACTTAACGAGATCAAGAAATCAGAGAATGAAACGGTGAAAGAATTTGATACTAAGTTTGAGAATTTGCTTCAACAAATACTTAGCACTCATCATCCTGGGAAAGATTACCTTATTTTCCTCTACATCAAGGCTTTCCCAAGACACTTTGGATACCTACTCAAAGACAAAGGTCCAAAGACAATTCAAGAAGCCCAAGAGATGACTGCAAAAATTGAGGCTAATCTTTCATCATGCAAGGTAGAACCTTTCTATGCCCCGAGAGCCAAGGCCAATACCAAACCAAAGATAGTACATAATGTTGAGCCCGTTCAAGATACTAGCACTCCATGGGCACGACTTGAAGAGGCCATAAATGACCTTGCCAAGAACCAAACCCCGATGACGAACAGAATTACTAATTTGGAAAGGGCAAAACGACAAGCCCCAAAACCTCCCTTTAAGGGGCAGCCTCAAAAGCTTAGCCAGGCATGGAGAGCTAGGCCTTCAAATGAACAAAGGGTTCCAAACACTCTAGATCTTTGTAGAGACTTACATTGGGAATATGAATGCCCAAGGAGTAATAGGGAACCCGATCAAATGAATACCTTTGATCCCATAAACCATATCTTTACGGTATCTCCTAATGTGTGCCTAAATATCACACCTAAAGAGCTTGAGGAAGGCAAAATGGAAGCAGCGAGGAGAGCTAGGATGGAAATTATAAACAGCCTGGATGAGGAGTTGAGGGAGAGACCTAGGAGGAACGGAATTACAAGTGTACAGAAGACGAAGAAATGTACCACAAGCTCTACCCAGTGACCCTAAGCCTCCTCAACAAGGACCTCCTCCACCAACAATCAATCCTCCTCCTAGTTCCACTTTGCCAAAGACTAATGATATTGACATGAATATCGACATAGAGGGTGTCTTGGAAAAGATCAATGTACCTGTACCTCTAAACGAGATCATTATGATTCCTTCGATGAAAGGTAGAGTTGAGAAATTCCTCAAGGTACAAGGTGAACCTATGGACCCTCCTATAATACTACAAGCGAATCATTTCAGACCACAATATGACGAACACCCACCTTTCTTCATCTCATTACAAATGAACAACAAACTCCTGAATAATTGTACGCTTGACTCAGGAGCGGGTGCAAGTATCATGTCCTTGAAGGTAATGAAGCAATTGAGTTTGGAAACTACAAGGCCTGATAAAAATGTTTGTGGGATTGAATCTAGGGCCATTTCCACACATGGTGTAATAGAAAATGTAAAGGTCCACCTTGATCGATATCTCGAGATGGTTTTCCTGATTGACAGTGTGGTCGTAGATGTTTCGAATGTATGGGGATTTCTCTTGTCTAGAAAGTTTGTTGCAACGTTGGGTGGTACTTTACAAGATGGATTTGACCTATCCTACTATGCCTGTGGATGATAATACTTATGCTTACTTACCCGACTTGACCTTGGCAAAAAATCATGTTGAGGAGATTGACCATGACCCAAAGATTGAGAAGATTCCTGAAGAAGTCAAGGAGTTCCTTCCATATTTTTGCCCAAATAACCTTCTTTTCACCCAAGAAGAAGGTTTTGATGCTATAGAATGGCCTAATAGGGAGGATAACCAGCAACAACTAGACAAGTATAAAGATAAGGAAATTGGCTCCGTAAAAATATTGAAGAAAGATGATAAGGACTTACTAATTAGACCGAGCCAAGATGATATTCTTACAACAAAATCACGCCCCTCTCCCTCGAGACAATATACCAGAGTAATACAAGAAGCAATTGACCTTAAGGGAGGAGATTACAAGCAAGGAGATTGGGTTTTAGAGTGGGATACAAGGAAGGGCTAGCCTGATACACGGAAGGAGTTTGAGAAATCTTGGTTGGGTCCCTACAAGATCGTGAAGAAGTTCATCAATGATTCCTACTACCTATCCACTTTACAGGGGATGAGGCATCCACAACCGGTTAGTGGGTTCCTTCTCAAACCCCATCATGGGGAAGAGACTTGACTTATTGAACTAACATAGATTAAGGTAGGTACGTTAGGGTAGGCATTTGCATTTGTATGTATGTTGCATCTTGCATATCATGCTAGTGTAGTTGCATCTTCTTGCATTTTCATATATACATGTTGCATTCTTATTTTAAGATACATGTTAGGAAATTGCATTTTTGCATTTTATCATTAAAAAAATATATATATATCATGTCATAGTTAAGGAAAAAATTTATTTTCAGTATGGTTTTGGATTATCATTGACATTCGGTGGATAACATCCACCGGCACATACTTCTAAAGTGTTTTGTTGATTGAAGTGGGTGCAGGATTGCAAGTTTTGGACAACAAGAGATGGTGAGGTTCTCATGCACTTTACAGTGAGCACATGTCCCCATGTTCGAGGCAAATGTTACCCCCCCATGCCTAGGGGTAACTGGAGGAGATCATGTCTCGAGGCCCGCAATGGAGAACATGATCTACACTATGATGATGATGATTAGCATGTCCACAGATGGCAGCCCAGTAGCCCCCCTGATTTGCCTCCCAGCACAGATCAAGCAAGGCTCGTCACATTCAAGCAACCCAGGGACCATGAGGTATGATTAGCCCTTTTTACATGCAAGGTGTTGTGTTTAATTTATTTGGTATGTGGACATGGACTCTGGCTGAAGTTGGATAGTGGATCACTTGTTTGAGAAATTGTCTTGGTTGTCTTATTTCATCTTGGTGGTCAAATTTTGTGCCCTATTCCCTATTAAATGTTCAAGCACATATATATCAATGTCAAAGTGTTTACTATTCTTTTACTTTTCTTCCACTTTAAACAAAACTTAATCTTTCAACCAGCAAAAATGGACACTTGAAATGATGAACAGTAGTAGAAGTACTCAAATAGAATCCCACACATGCACAAGAATTTACCCTGGAGAAACCCAAGAAGGGAGAAAACTCCAACAAACAATCTTCCTTTTTTGCAAATAATATGTAAGATCATATACAAGAAACCACCATGAAATATGCTCTTGATTGAGCTTGCCAAGTAAGTCTTATACCTAACTGTATGACCAGCAAACAACGAAATACTTCGTTGTCCTTTACTGTTGTTATAAACCAACACTACTAGCAAAAATCCTTCGCTACCCTTTTACACAGTAACCAATACACAAATTATACTCCGCTGCCTTTGCAACTGTGTGTATTAATCAGTTGCAATCTAAGTCACCTGACACGTCCCTTATGGGCCAAGTGTCCGTATCTGCGATGTCATTGTGATGACACGCTACTGTACATGTCGGCTTCAACCCGTGTCATGAGGTAAGGACACGTCATAAAACTGTGTCGGACACCATTCTAAGGATGTGTCATGATTTTATGACACGTTTCCTTCGTAAAGCGGGCCGCGGGTGGTTAAAAAGGTTTTTTTTCTTGTCTTTTAGTTGTTTCATTAATTTACATGCCCGTTGAGGAAGTCGGATTTCATCATTTCAGCCATCGGTTGATTTGTATGTTGTATCTTTTTCGGAGTTCATGATGTATCATTGATCAATATCTACTATGATCTATCAATATTTTGTCTATTTTAGTAATTTTTAACTTATATATATATACTAAAATATATATATATAATGTGTCCCCCGTGTCCTGATTTCTAGGGTCGTCGTGTCTGTATCGGATACTCATATTCTCGTGTCCTCTGTGTCCCGTGTCAGGTGACTTAGGCTGCAATAAATTAACTCACTGTGTAAAATAATAGACAACAGTACTAGACTCATACGTTGCCCTCTCTCATTCACTCTTGCGCTACATAACAAATGTATAAAGAAGGGGGGTCGAACTTTGTATATAATAGGCACAAGAAGGAGAGATGAGTAAACTCGAATTAGGGATAGAGTGCATGCCTTTACAACTCGCCTTTAGACTTGACTTTCCAACTCAACTAGACTTGTAACTAGACTTTGCATGGCATGACAACTCGTCCTTGACACTTGACGTTGCATGGCATGACAATTCTCCCTTGCAACTGGACTTGAGACTCGATATGCCAACATGACATACAGCTCGACTTTGTCAACTTGAGTTTAGATAACTCGAGCTTGACATGCAACTCGACTTTGACAACTTGAGTTTAAACAACTCGAGCTTGACATGCAACTCAACTTTGACAACTTGAGTTTAAACAACTCGAACTAGACATGCAACTTGACTTTTACAACTTGAGATTCACTAACTCGAACTAGACATGCAAATCGACTTTTACAGCTTGAGTTTGACAACTCAAACTAGACATGCAACTCGACTTTTACAGATTGAGTTTGAGAACTCAAACTAGACATGCAACTCGACTTTTACACATGCAAACTCGTGATTCTTTTCATGGAGGATAAGGTCACACGTGCCAACGCACTCCTTGGCTAGCTTCAGGGTGGTCACTTATGACCTCACATCTGGAGAATGCCTTTTGATGTTGATTTCAAGACTCCCTCTTAGCGAGGGAGGCATTCTCTGCAACTCCAAGTTTTCCTCTAAAGTGCGCAAATCTCGTTAGCGGCAGTGGCTTAGTCAGGATATCAGCTACATGTTCATCGGTTGCAAATGTACTTTAGCTTGATCACATTTCATTGTACCATATCTTTGATATAGTGGTATTTCAGATCAATATGCTTTGATATGTCATGAAACACCGGATTTTCTGTGAGCTTTATACAACTCTGATTATCACAGTGAATAATCGTAGTCTCAAGCTTTTCACCAAACAACCCAGAAATAAGTTTTCTGAGCCATACTGCTTCTCTAATGCCATTGCTAGCAGCAATATATTCAACCTCAATTATGCTCTGAGCAATAGATCCTTGCTTCTGGCTGGACCAAGAGATCATGGATGATCTTAAACTAAAGCAATAACCAGAGGTACTCTTTCTGTTTCCTGGGCTTCCAACCCAATCTGAATCTGCATGGCCCTACAGCATCACACCACCACTAGATATATATGTTAGACCCAGTGTTGTAAAACTCGTCTCGGCGAACAACTCGCCGGGGTCCAGAAAACAACGTTTCGTCAAACTCGGAAAAAGATCGGCAAAAACTCGGCAAAAACTCGGCAAACTTAAAAAAATACAAAAATATTCATTTTTTTTTTACTTTTGAAACATTTAAAGCAACAATAGCATCAAATAGACAGATT
>JZKD02S1672762.1:298937-313928 GCA_000966675.3 Picea glauca
TTGGTTCTCTTGATTAAATGTCAGTTCCATACCCTCATACATGATAGAATCCAATGGAAACATTGCAATCTTGCCAATCTTGAAATCCTGAAAACTGTTAAGTCTGCTGAATTTTTTATGGGACCTAAAATTCTACTTTCTCCATATGAAGTCCAATGAGGTTGGAACCACTCTCAAACATCCTGAAACAATTAATGGTAATGTTAAAAATTTAAGTAAAAGGATGAAAATGAAACACAATTACTTTAAGAATTTAACATTACCATTAATTACTTTAAGAATTTAACATTACCATTAATTACTACCCTCAGCTGCACACCAAAACACCTTACAACTCCAACTTCTTACTTAGGTTTTAGGTTTTAGGGGGTTTTAGAGGGTTTTAGGTTTCTGGGACCAAACCGACCGGTTCCATCAAACCGGTCAAACCGGTCGGTTTCGGTTTCGATTCAACGGTTTTTAAAACTATGATCTCATCAGGGCCTTTGGGGTTACGAGCCACATATGCCGCTGGTAGTGGATCCGTGTTCCATCTGAAAATTCCGAGGAAGAAGGGGGAGAGCTCTGGAAGGACTGGCAAGGTACCAACACCTTCTTCACTTAAGTATGTGAGGGTGCGGTGAGATTATTTCCATGGGAAAAAAAGCATCAAACCTCCATGCTGTAGACTTACTAAAACTGTTTAGGAGCACACGTTAAATTTATTAAAAAAATCATCATTTTATCAAATGACCTGTGTTATCCCCTAGCCTAGGGATAACTGAGGAGATTATGTCTCAAGGCCCACATATCCTAGACATGGAGTCTCGAGAGCCAGATCGACTTGAGCCGGGCCCTGGAGGGCCCAACCTTTTATTCTCCAGCGCCTCCACCTTGTCAGCAGCACCAGCATCCATCCCATCTGCCTGGTCCTTCAACAGCAATAGGTCTTGCTCCATGAGGTAATGAGTTTGGGTATCATGGTATGTGTCACTCTGATTCTTAAAACATTTGAATATGTGCATTTAATTCTTTTACTTCTAACGTGTGCTTGGGCCTTATGCCTTTCCACTTGTCCACGCCAGGGGGGAATGACAGGATGCCCTAGTAAACTGGTTCCCATAGGGTTTGATTTGCAACTGGGTGGGGGTTCATGAAAGGTCATCGTCCGTTCCCGCCATACTTACCACTTTTCATCTTTCTCCCTCTCATCCATCCCATACACTGGTTCGAGCATTGGGTTTGCCAAGCTAGCAAAGGGTTGTACCTTACCTTGTGGGAAAAAGGAGATAAAGGCCCAGAGGGTAAAAGTAGCTGGCAAAATAATGAAACCTTCAGATGCTTCACCCAAGGATCCCCGAGAAAGCAATAAAAGGCTTCTCAGCAAGAAACAGAGGGACCCGTAAAAAATAATAAAATCAAGACCTAATTGGAGGAAAGGGGTCTCATCACGAGCCAGCCTATTAGGTCCATGGGCATGTAGCAGTATGACACTACCATTCAGCTGGTCACCACGCCAGCGTAGTGTCTCTTGGTGGCATAGCCAAGAGAAAGGGGGTCTCATCACGAGCCAACCTTCTCATTTCCATGAAATGCTTGTGGGTAACATTGTCACCACTGGTCACCACGCCAGGGCAGTGTCCCCTAACTAGTCTCTTGAAAGAAAAAGAAATAAGATAAAGAAGAGAAAAGGCATGAATGGGCTTGGAAACATTTGCATCCATGACAAGGTGCAACTCACCCTCTTCAAAGGCACCCACAGGTAAGCCATACATTCCCTTCTCATCACTGCACCCATTGCTCAGACATCCCTTACCACCTCATCCACTTACATGGCCTTGAGTTGTCTTCACCCAGAAACATCCCACATCCAATGAGCACTAGCCCAATAGGACATCCTAGCGTCCCCTCCAAACCTGACTTGTAGAATAGCATAACGTCTTTGAGCACTTGTCTGTGAAAGGAGGTTTCATGCAAATGTTTAAATAACTTGATTATTAAATGTGATTGACATTGCTATGATCCCTGTGACTTATGAGCCCATGGAGGGCGTACTTGTTGTTGTTGCAGTGCAACTCCAACGGACAGGTACACATGGGGAAATGATTAGTTCGAACCTCCATATGGCTAGAAGCCCACCAGATGGATGTTGAGACCCTGGCTAGGGGCAGAGACGGATCAGAGGTTTGCACCAGAGAGAAAAGAGGACGTTCCACCAGAGACAACCTGGCAAGCCTGGACCCAGGGGGTCTTTCCCTTCTCACCATGATGTAGGCCTTAGAAGGCCCATGACGTCACCCAGCATTTTGGACACTTTGAAGGCAGTTGTGTGCCAATTGGCACATGTGGCATGATCCAGAGGCCCAAGGAGGCCTAACGTTTTGCTCTTGGAGGCCAACATTGCCCTAAGAAGGCCTAACGTCACCCTAAAAGGGCATGACGTCATCCTTGCAGCTTGATTTAGGGTTTTATTAAGTCATTTAATGTAAAAACTAGATATTACTTGTAACTGGCCATGTCGACCTTTTTGACCTAATTCTAATCATTGATATTGTATAAATAAGGGATTTATCCCTGGTATTATTCATCATCTTTTCACTCACACTTAGTGAGGTCTGAAATTTGCGCCCTATCTAGGGTTACTTGACTGAAATTTTAGGCGCACTTGTTGAAGGAGGCTAAATTTGGAGTATTTTTGGCAATTGTTTTGGTGGAAGTGTTCAACTAGGGTTTTGCTTGATGATTCTTGATGTATGTAAGTAAGATTTCTACAATTCTTCTTAATTGAATGGTTATGGTCATGTTTATCTTGCATTTACATTAAGATTGTGAAACTGCTTGTTTAAAACCCTAGGAAGTCTAGCACATGTTATTGTCCTAGCTTTAAAAACCTTCACCTACTAGATTTTGTCAAGAAGCCGATTTTCTTGAAGCCTTTGCTAGGGCCTTGCCATTGCAACACCCTAGTATTTATGGCTTCATCTTAGTCGTCATTTGCTTCATCTTTGAGTTAAAGAAGGAGGAAAATTACTAAGACCTAGGGTCACCTACACCTTAGTAGCAATTTTCCCTTAGGGTTTGGTAGTTGAAGCCTTGGCTTACCAACACTTCAACTACTAATCTCTCTTGTCTTTGACTCTCCTACTATCATCATTTTTCCTTCAACATTTGTTGCCACCTAATTGACTCCATTTGCCCTAAAAGCACTAGTCTAAGACCTCTTATTGAGTAATTGATCAAAACAACCATCAAAACCTACACCTTGAGCTTCCTACTAACCATTTCTAACATTAGAATAGCCTAACCTACTAACTTTATTGTTGTTGTTAATAAAGTAAGCTACAGCCATATTTTGCAGCATTAAAAGCTTCTAAAAGAAATTGAAAAAGTTGATTAATGCATTGCCTTATTTGCTTCCAATAAATGCTAGTGCTATGATATTGATGATTGATTATTCTTGGTCATTTTGAAGATATTCTAAGGCATTTATTGTGAAGTATTGTCTTATAAATATTGTTGCTATAAATTTCTGTTTACTTCATCATTATATCAGCCAATTGTTTTTTTATTGAGAAAGTTTGGTTTTATGAAGTGCTAATGGCAAGTTGTACTTGCAAAATATATAGTTTCTTGTTGCTTTGTTCTAGGCAAGTACATCTTGATATATTATCACTTCATTGGTTATAACCCCGGAACTTTCTAATCAGTGGTGACTTGTGAGAGGGACCTTTTAATAGCCATCTTGACCTTGCCTTCTAAAACCCCCAGGTCACCAGGGACGTCTCCCCTGGGACCTCAACTCTAAATAGAAAGAGGAATCCTATTGAGGTGACAGTGATAGGATAACCTCAAGTTATGCCAATTTGCTTTCCATTTACCTTTCCTTTGATCAAAGTACAAATTGTGCGATAACAACCCGAATCAAAACAAGCATAGCCTAATTGTAAACAAGGAGGTCACTGGCTCCCTTAATGTATGTATTAATTCAACTTGAGAAAAAATTCAAGATTCAGCATGTACTTAAATCCCTTAGTAATCAATATCAACTAGTCACTAAAACGGGCCAAAAAGTTCATTGTATTAATCCAACTCAAGACAATTCAAGATTCAATGAGTATATAGAGGCCTCGCCAGTCAATATCGACTCGTCACTAAAATAAGCCAGAAAGTTAATTTTCTATTAGAAAGATAAGGCTTACTTGATGTAATAAAGTCACGTTTTAGAAGTGATTTAGGTGAATTAAATGTTAATCAATGTTTAGGCAATAATTAGGTTACAACTAAGGGAGGCAAGTGCGGGGGGATATTATGCAATCCCGGAGGAAATATAGTTGCTTGTTATGCATGGGGATTAGGGACAGTTTCAAAGAACGAAGCAAACGCTTATGCCCTGTATGAAGGCACTAGACTAGCAAAATCAATGGGATACAAAAGCTGAAAATCCTTGGTGATTCCATGATGGTGATAAGTGCTATTGTTAAAAATTCCATCATTGGGGGTAATGTTATTTCTGGTGTGTTATATCGCTCTCTCACTCTTCTTCAGGATTTCAATGAATTTTCCTTGTATCACATTAAACGGGAGTTAAATTTTTACGATGATAGATGGGCCAAGGTGGGTTCACGGCTAGAAAAAGGTGAATTTATTTTGAATGGAAGACAAAGGGAACTTCCCATTCCCTAAGTCTATGGAGTGTGCAATAAGTTGCAGTGGTGTTTGGACTCTGGAGTATGGCAATGAATGGGATACGGCTCGCACATTCCTCTGGCCTAGGATTTGATGGGAGTATTCACTCCAACATGTGTGATGGCAGCATTTCCGACAGCACAGATATGGTTTCTCTATTCTCCTCCGGTGGTGTCTCTGGAAGGTGCAGTGTGGAGTGGTTCGGCATCAAGGTTGGAGAGGGTCCTCGTGGTGGTCTTTCAAATTGGGGCGAAGATCTTTCAATGTCAAAATCGAATGGTTGTCTGACCAGGTTCAACCTGGTATCCAGGTCCTTTTACTTCTCTTCCGAGCATTTTAATTTGCAAATCCCTGTATTTCCAACTCTTAATCTTGAAATTTCAAGCTTTTTTGTTGTTGCATTCGCTTCTGGAGAAGGTTCGGAAAGTGGGTTGTGGTCTGGTAACTTGGAAACAATAATTGGGTATTTAGATTGGTTTTTTGTTTGTGGGTTGTGGTCCTTTGTTTGTCTTCTTCCTACTCCCATTGTCAATCTGCTGTGTAAGGATATTGATACACAGTTGAATGATGCCAAGTATCCCTGCACAGTCGGTTTAGTCAACACTGGAAACTGGGTTTATTCTGGAAGAGGTTCTGCACGTGGGTTATGGTATGGTGCAATAGAACACCCTCCAAGTGATTCGGTCATTAGTCTGGGCAAAGGGTCTCTCAGTCAGTGTCCTGAATCTCTTTCAACTCTGGTCACAATCAATGGGTCTTTAGGTGGGTTATCTGTCTGTGGGTTGTGCTCCTCTGTTTGCACCCCCCCTGCTCCCATTAGCAATCTGGAACAGTGGACAGTGGGTTCTGTCAAACTTGGAAACTGAGTATATTTTGGGGAGAGTACCGATACTCTTGGGCATTTTATTTGGTTTATTATTGATCCCTCTTGGAGCGACATCAAGTGCATTTTGCGCAGACATGAAGATATTATCAAAGGCAATAGTGTGGACCTCAGGCAAGTAACGAGCAGGGTAGGGTCAATGGAACCGATTGTTGCATCTCTCCTCCATCAAATTCAAATTCTAGAACAGGAATGTCAGCAGCTGAGGTCAATAGTGATGCCACAGCAATCTCAATCTGCATCTAACAATCAGGTTTTGGGGATTGAAGAACAGGGAGAATGGGAAGTGAAGCCTATGTAAGTAGAAGAAAATGATCCAGGTCAAGACGAAGCACAGGAAGCACCAGATCAAGAATCTTCCCATCGATAAATGCACTACAAAAACATATTTTTTGCTAGGACAGTTTGTTGAAGTATTTTGTAGTCAAACTAAATGGGATGTATAACCAGGAATTTACTACGTATTTCAGAATGATAGCAGTAGCAGATTTAATAGGCCTTCAGCCAAATTTTGTAGAAACTTTTTGATCTGTTGATTCGCATTGACGCAGCTTCTATATATATATATATATATATATATATAAGCAGCTTCAGTTTCAGTTAAAAAATAATAATTAGCTTACAACTAGGTTTTGCGTTCTACGTTTTAGGTGACATGAGCCCTATAAAAGACACTCATTGCTATTGTATTTGTAGACTTGAAGCTAATATTGAATATCATTTTCAAGTCCATCTCTGTTAAGGTCTCACCCTACCCATGGTTTTGGGCATGATTCATTCTTCTATCTATTCATCACATTAACCTAGGGTTTCTGGCATTGTGTGCCAACTTAATCTGTTGTCGCTATTCATAACATGGTAAGAGAGAGGGAAAATTGGAATCTGTGAATCTGTGAAGAAGAAGACTCTCTTGTTCATGCTCAAGCTTTTCAGATTGCATACAAATTCTTATCAAGCTTACTTGGTGGAAAAGCTGAAGGAATAGAATGAGAATCCTGCACTAGCCTCCAATCAAAGGAGTCTATCGTCGTTCCCTAGCCGCTAATCGAAGGCTCATACAAGAGTCCATATCAAATTTCAAAGCCATTATGTAAGGAGTCACCTACTATTCAGATAAGGAGCCTAGCATTGAATCTCTTCTATCTGCTACCAACTGATCAAGGAAAAGGGTCACATGTCATTGGTGAAGGAGCCGCCATATCTATCTGCCATTTCATATTAAACGAAGCCACCACATGAAAGGGAGTCGCCATTTCAAAGCATCAGTGACTTAGGTCAATTAAAAGTTAATTAATGTTTCGGCTATAATTAGATTTGAGGTTTTAGATTTTAGCCTTTAGGTGACATGAGCACTATAAAAGAGCCTCATTGCTACTGTATTCAATGACTTGAAACTAATATTGAATATCATTTTCCAATCTATCTCTGTTAGGGTTTCACACTACCTAGGGTTTTGTGCATGCTTTATTGTTCTATCTATTCATCACATTAACCTAGGGTTTCTGATATTGTGTGCTGGATTAATCTGCTGTTGTTGTTTGTAACATCCCTTCATGTATGTATTAATTCAACTGGAGAAAAACTTCAAGATTCAGCATGTACTTAAAACCCTTGCCAATGAATCTCAACTAATCACTAAAACAGGCCAAAAAGTTCATTGTATTAATTCAACTCCATACAACAATTCAAGATTCCGCAAGTATACAGAGGCCTCACCAGTCAAAATCAACTAGTCACTAAAATGGACCAAGAAGTTCGTTTTCTGTCAAATCTTGGTCAAACTATACATGAATCAGTGAATATAGGCAAACTCAATAAATCCAGTGCAAAAAATAAACCTAGAATCTATATATGGAATTTCCAGTAAAATCTAAATTTCTTCATTTGCCAATTTTTATGCTGAATTTTTCAAGAGACCAAGCCATACCCTTGTTCTTTAGTTTTGCCAACTTGTTACCAAGTCCAAGTAGTCTGACTTTGAACTTAATCCTCTAGAAAAAAGAAAGCAGAGTAAACCCAAATTCTTCACAAGCAGAATCTTATTATATGTTAACACGGGGTTACATAGAATCTTATTCATGTTTGGATAGAATGCAATCTGATGTCATTCCTATCATGGGGAAATCCCCAGACGACAATAGGAAGGAGCAGAACTCAAAATGATCAACTACCGCCTCTCCATTCAAAAGAAGGGTCGTTATAAGGATGAGATAGCACCAATAAACAAGTATATAAATGACAATGGTTTATAAGAATCTATGTTGCACCACATTTCAAGACGGACAGATTTCTGGGATAGCTGTAAGGTAACCCCAAATTTCCAGTGAACGGGCAGAACGTGGAAGCAGAAAATATCAAAATGATAAAAGTTTAGAAATAGAGATTGTAGAACATAGACAAAAATATGGCTCAATGCAAATAGCAATTCTAAAATAAGTCCAGAAGACCTTGTATATGTGGATATTAACCTCTTCCCCCCGCTAGAAAACAAGAGTAGATATAGGGTACAAGAACCTACCAAATGTAAGAGTCAAAAATGTTGCAATTATCCCCCATTACAGAAACGTACTACATAGTATTCTGGCACACACATCATAGATAATATTTGTCATGATCTGAATGTCGAACTAGTAAGTGAATTTTCTTTTGGACAACTGGTGCCACACAGGCACTGGTTTGGAAAGGGTGGGTCCAAACAAAGCCAAAATCATTGAGAGATGTCTACAAGAGGTACCGTTCGGGCCAAAACATCTAGGCCACACATGGAAAGTCCCCCACATCCTCAGGGTCCCCTTCCAAATAGAGATATCCTGTTGAAATCACAATTCCAAAGGGTCCGTATGCTACACTAGGAAGAATGAATAGTGCATTGAACTTAAGTGCATGAATGAGATATTAATTTTGACAACAGTACTACAATTTACATCAAAATCATTATCCAAATGTTTGTCAGAAGACAAGATACTATAAAAAGTTTATGGGACAATACCATAAATCAAACAAGTGCCAAATGGGAATCATTTTAAGGTGTTTTCCTGGACAGGAAAACCACCTATATCAACTAATCATCCATAGGAAATTTAACCCTCCACAAGATCTTTGAATCCTATTCCTAGCAATCCATTATCATTCACAGTACTTCAACAACATAAATGTCCTCAAATTTGCAATAGTTAGTTTGTCTCTTATGCATGCACATGAACTTGACATTCAAAGGTCCTCTGTAAAATTTATAATCAACCTTCAATCGAGCATACGGGAAAAAAACTGAACATTAAGCTTCAGCTTTCAAATAGTGTTCTGAATCTCTGACCATGTCCAGAAGATTTATGATTAGCAAAAGCTATCTGAGATATTTATAAACCTTCAAAAGGATCAAAAGAGAAGTCAGCTGATCTGAATTTTAAGATCAGCTGACAAAGAATATGATCAGAACGCTGAATTATTAAGCTTCAGCCTTCAAATAGTGTGCTGAATATGTCCAGAAAATTTATGATTAGCACAAACCATCCCAGACAGATACACCTTCCAAAGGATCAAAAGAGAAAACTGATCTGAATTTTAGGATCAGATAACTTTTATTTTGATCTTGAAGGTTTTGATGGGCAAAGAATAAGGTAAGACAAGTAGATACTGACAATGGCATTCAATGTTGTAAGACCTTGCCCAATATTCAAAATGTCCACATGCATGTTCAAAAGTTTAATATTCAACCCTAGTGTTCATTTCATCTCATATGGAAACAACTTAAATTGGTGTTCATGTGCTATCCCATTGTTTAAAGTTTAAACAGCAAATTTTTATTTCATCCTGGTGTAGATGAATTCCCCAAATTTTCATATTGGAGTTTACTAAAAACTGCAGTTTCCATGAGACTGAACACATGAACACATAATTACACAATCATGACTTCTAACCCTATACTTTCCAAAATAAAAGCCTGATATCATATTTCAAAAATTTGAATAAACTCTCATAACTAAGGTCAGTGTCAGGTTAGAAACCTATGTCTGATTGACCAGACATATATGTATTGTGGTAAAAGCCCTTGGACTTCCAAGCTCATTATCTTTCTAATAAAATTTGATAATACAAATTCTCACATTGAATAACAGATGTCTTGAGAGTTTGAAAGGGGAAGAAAATAATGTCAAATGGGTTTCTTTTTAACAACAAAGAAAAATATACTTACGTGTTCAGAAGTTGCATTGGATCTTCTATGCTTGTCAGCTGATCTTAATATTCAAAGCAATAATGATTCTACTTACAGAATTGTTGTGACGGTAGTTATATGCGAAACAATCAAAATTGAAAAAATCTTGAGCAATGCTTTCCATAAATCTGCACTGCATACTTATACCTAAAATTATCTTAATATGTTTGTACATTGAAATATATAGAACTTCAAACTGAGAACCTACTAAGCAGTTCGCCAGAAATTTATTTTTTAAGCTTGCTAATAACTGAATCACATATTTGGCATATAAGAAAATATGTTCCAAAACTGAGACAGAGAAGAGGATATATTTGCCTGCAAGAAAATGCAACTTTTATTCATGCGTCTGACTGTTTACATCAAAGGAGCAGGGTCATTCAGAAAGTTAGCAGCCTTTATTCTTCAACTATCTTTGACAACTGTTTTATCTATTTACTATTGTTTTTCTTATTTAGACTTGCCATTTGTATGAGAGAATGTGTGAAAACAGATACAAGGTAGAGGAGAAATTTGCAGCAACAAAAACATAACTTTTGTTCATGTGTCTCACTGTGTTTACATCAAAAGGAGGCATTGGATGTTCAGACAATTGACAGATAGCTGTGTTTATTCATTAAAAGTCTGTAAAAACCATATTATTTATTGAAAATCGCTTTGCTTATTTACATACTTATCATGTTTTATAAATAATTTAGATATATGAATACATTGGCTTTGGGGATCATCTATGGAAGCTAACAATTTTCCAGTCCAATGGGCTAGCTTGAGTGGTTGAGTGCTTTGAGCTTCATGCAGTAGGTCTTGGGGTTGATCTCACGGGCTTGCTACCTCTGTTGCATGCCTCACTAGATGTCCCGAGCAGGTCGGGCACTGTAATACAATGGATACCATCCAAAAAATGTAGGGAAATGCTTGGGCCCTGGGGGTTTCCCAATGAGGTTTCCTTTGGGAAAAAAAACTAACAATTTTCCATCCAGGCCTTCGAAACATCATTTTTTTCAATAAGCTACTTGTTGATGCCTGAAAAAGAAGTTAAGCTATTGGCACTTCTCCCCTCAATGATTTGGGATATACAATAGTTGCAAACTAGCAACAAACCAATAAAGAATAATTCTGAGAGCAGTGAGAGGCAGCAATAAATTCTGTACTGCACAGAAATTCCTTAAAATAATTTCAGGCATAGTGAGCAACACTACACACATCATGGCAACAAGTTTTAGGACGACCATATTTCTTTGGTACTAGTGTTCTTTCCTCTTCAACATCCCAGGAATAATGCAAAAAGGTTGTATTTCTTTGACACCAGCATTTCAAAGAAAGATGGCATTTCTGTGATCCAGTCTTTCAAAGCTCGAATACAACTTTCTATATTTTACAAAATTGGACAAGGGGAATAAATTTTCAGTTTTAACATTTTCAGCATCATAGTATATATCCTGCTTAGATAATTACACTAACTTCCCAGCCAATTAAAATTTTAAAATATCCGAATTGAAAAAGAATTATGTTACTAAATGAAAACAGATCTCTAATGCTAATTAGAAACACACAAGTTATCAGTCTCCAATAATGCAATGTTTCATTGTGCTAAAAGACTGCCTCAATGATTGACTACTGAATTTTTTATCTTAAAATAACACTCACAACTGCAATGTTATATTTCCCAAGTCACTTTGAGTCAAAGGAATAAGGGAAAGGATCATTTTTCAAATATGAGCTAACATGAGGATCTGTTCTAGAAAGGCAAGTAGCCCACATTCCCACAATAAAAAGGGATGAAACAGGATGCAACCAAAATAGCAAGCAGAATACTGAAATGGTTATGAAATGGACTTTTATAATGAACCCGGGGAAAATTTATAGAGGTAACCTGAATAGAGAAAAAGAGCCAATCAATGAATTTCCTTACATTGTATGCCAACAACCAAATTGCAAGATTGCCGAAAACAGATACATCTTGAAAATTACTTTCAGCTATTGCAGTCAACAAATAAGAAGACAAGGACCAAAGCATAACTAATCATATAATCAACCTTAGAATTTAAATATCACACAGCATTTAAGTAGGGTAGACATAAAACCTTTTTACCTGAGTATCTTATTGTATACAAATCTCATGAAACAATGCTTTTACACAACCAAGAATCAAGACAGTCAACTATGACATTTTCCATTCAGTCTAAGGGCCACCCTCCTACTGCAGCAATCCCATTTCCTAACACAGAACATTTACATTTTGATGAAGATTTGGCATACCTTCATCTGTAAGTGCGAAATGGTTGAGGGTTTCCATAGAGACCAGCATTATATGTTTCCCTTTCACCATAGGCATTTGGCCTGGTGCCTTGGAAGACATCGTATGAAGCTGAATATCTACTGTTTTGGCGTTCCGTGATAGAATTTTCCATATAGTGGTTATGACCACTGACACCTCCAGTAATGCTGCCATAACCAGCATTGCCAATACCATTATAACTGGAATGGCTGCGATCCAACTGCTGTTGATACTGCCTCTGCAGTGCATGTGTTTCACGGTGCATAAAGTCTTCCCATTGTTTTGCCTGCCTTACCCGAATTGAAATCATATTTTTCTGGAATGCTTCCCGTAATGCACTCAATCGCTGCAGAAGAAAACCACACTTTTATAATTTGAAAGCAAAAAACCCCATCGATAGAACAAAATTACAAATGGAAAATATCTATGTTTACATTCACAGGACTGAAAAACTGTTCAACGGAACTGCAAAACTCAACTCAAAAATGGAACAAAGGAAGCACATTCTGTTTAATTTCTTTCATAAACAAAGGAAACAAAAACCTGAAAAAAAATAACATTAAATAGGAAAGAAAGACAAAAATAGCATAAACTGATCTGAAGAGAATCAAAATTATAACAGAAAATAAACGTCAAAGGAAGCAAAAAACAAGACAAACATGTATGTATGTGAGTGCTGTAGACTATGCACGAAAGATGCAATCTACTGAAGACCAGAATATGGCCCAGAAGGCACTAGATTACAGATCTCTTTTATAGCATATCAAAGGATTGCCTAAACTTAAATGTTAAAAAACTAGCAACATCTTACAGATTAGTAATTTCTTTTGGCTAAAGGCTTCCCAGGAGGACTTGTGATGTCGGCGATATATGAGTTTAACAGAAATTACTTGTCAACAACTAGAATTGTATAATATACAGAATCTAATACATAGAAAATTGGTAGTACAATACTACCAACAACTTCATACCCATGTCAACTCACATGAGTATCAGTTAAGATAACACAGAACACACATCTTGCTTACTGATCTCTGAAATCAAATCAAGCAAAATTATATTAATATTCATTAATGACCAAAAAAGGTCAATGAGGCTCTGAAAGTACAATTAATAATAGTAAAGTGTAATAATAGCAAAGTGTACCAAGGGTATGACCGCCTATAGACCAAAAAAGGCAGTTACAAATAAATGCCAGAGAATCCATAAAACACACCTGAGACATCTGTGGGGAATAATTACACTTGAAATGACAATGAATAGATAGATCAAAGGGTACACCATTTTACAACTCACATGAGTATCAGTTAAGATATCACGGAACACACATCTTGCATACTGATCTCTGAAATCAAATCAAGCAAAATTATATTAATATTCATTAATGACCAAAAAAAGGTTAATGAGGTTATGACAGTACAAGTAATAATAGTAAAGTGTAATAATAGCAAAGTGTGCCAAGGGTATAACCTCCTATAGACAAAATAAGGCAGTTACAAATAAATGCCAGAGAATCCATAAAACACACCTGAGAGACATCTGTGGGGAATAATTACACTTGAAATGACAATGAATAGATAGATCAAAGGGTACACCATTTTACAACTACCATCTACAATTCCTAACTAGCTAGGTTCTAAATATCCTCCAGTTCACAAAAAAGTTTAAAAAGAGATTTTTAACAAACAATATACTACTACAATGGGTCCTTTATTTGACATCATGGACGCTACTATGCTGCTGCCTCTGGGAAACCCAATTTCGTGCAATATAACATGTTAAGGCTTGCCCTCCATAAGTTAGCCAAAATCAATTCAAAAAATACCAAAAAAGCAATTCAAAGATACCGTTTGTGATTAAAATCCATGTAAGTCAGGATGAGACCAAGGGACCAAGGATTTTATTACTTGTACTAAAATAAAATGCATATTGAATTCTTAGATTTTATATTTTCTTCAAATGATGTGATAACGTCGTTTTAAATATTAATTTTGAAACCCGTGATTTAGAGTTTTATAGGGTCAAATACTCCTTTTATTTATATAATTCAAGTTTGGGTAGTCACTACATGGGAATCAGAATGGCAGCAAATTAGATGCTGCATGTTGCTTCAAAGTCTACATTTCTCCTATCTACACATGTAGAGTAATTTATAAATAGCTTTTAATGTCAAGGGAAGATACCACTCGCTAAGAACAAACTGGGTTCATAATAACACTCTGGAAAATGCTAGTTTTTGAAGGGGCAATTCAAGAAGGTTAATCCCCCATCCATTTAAACCTGAAAACCAAGCAAAAGTCAAGATATTTATTAATAAAACAATATAAACAATAGAATAGAATAGAATAATATGAATGGTCAAGATGTATGTATTGACATTGTAGATCCTAGTGAAGGAGTGTCTTTTGATTGGCATTGTCTATATAGAGCAATGTTACAAGAACCGGACCGGAACCGGCAAAACCGGCCGGTCCGACCAGTTCCAGACCCTGACCGGTTCAAACCGGCCCCTCAAACCGCTTTAGACCGGTTCCGTACGGAACCGGTTTTTTCCCCTGAACCGGCCGGTTCCGTACTGAACCGGCCGGTTCCGTACGGAACCGGTTTTTTTTGCTAAGGAGGCCCGCGGACAGAAAAGTAAGGAATTTTTTTATTTTTTTTAAAAAATTAGGGTTGGGGGCATGCATGGGAAGCTTCTAGAATTGTCTAGAGCCCCTAATGAAGCTATAAAGCCAACCCCACCCCCTCTCTTTCACTCACACTACTCATTTGGCTTCTCTTGAGTAATTAATGGTAATATTAAATTCTTAAAGTAAAAGGATGAAAATGAAAGAGAAATTTTCATCCTTTTACTTAAATTTTTAACATTACCATTAATTGTTTCAGAATGTTTGAGAGTGGTTCCAACCTCATTGGACTTCATATGGAGAAAGTAGAATTTTAGGTCCCATT
>JZKD02S1672762.1:313978-327352 GCA_000966675.3 Picea glauca
GAGAGAAGAGTGGTTGAAGGGAAAGACAAAGATTCACATGGATGCACATGAATATGTATTTGTTTTTCAAAAATTTGAATATTTTATGTATTTTTAGGGACCAGTTTTTTGATCCAGTTTTTTTCCGGTTTTTTTCCGGTTCTGGTTCGGTTCCGGTTTTTGGGGTCGACCAGTTCAATGACCGGTTCGGTTCTTGTAACATTGATATAGAGTCTAGACTACTATTAGACCTTAACAAGTTTCAGTTTTTTACGATATAGTATATTACATCTCTAAAAAGTTTATGTCCTCTAAAAATAGATACATAGTATTAAATTAGGTACTAAACATTACAGAAAGAAAGAGAAAGAGACAATACAACATACAATACAGAAAGAGACACCACTGAAAATTCAGTCTTTTATCATATGGCATCTTACATCTCTAAAAGATTAATGTCCTCTAAGATTAGGTACATAATATTAAATTAGGAGTGCATTACTGAAAGAAAGAGAAAGAAACAATATAGCTATAATAGAGAAAGAGATACAACCGAAAGCCTAAAGATAACACCTATATATATATATATATATATATATATATATATATATATATATAAACTGAAACTATTTCTGTTCTAAGACTTTTGCAACCATTGATTTGATGAGATAGTTCTTTCGGAATTATATAAACAAAAACTAGTAAGACACTAGTGAGACCTTAACTAGTTTTAGTTTTTTATCGTGTGGGTATATTACATCTCTAGAAAATTAATGTCCTCTAAAAATAGGCACGTCGTATTAAATTAGGTGTTAAACATTACCAAAAAGAGACACGAGTGAAAGTTCAATTTTTTATCTGGTATATTTCATCTATAAAAAATTAATGTCCATTAAAAATAGGTACATAGTATTAAATTTGGTGTTAAAGTTATTAATGAAAGAAAGAGAAAGAGACAATACAATGTCCAATAGAGAAAGAAATACAACCGGAAGGTCACACCTATATCAAAATTATACACTAACATCTGCTGACTTTGGGGCCAAGGAGAGCCAGTTGTACATTACCATCATCCCCCTTGATGACAACTTCCTTCATCAAACAAATTCCTTCATCCCAAGCATAGTTCGACATTTGCCTTTTGGGCCTCTATTAAAGATTTGGGAAGATGTGAAGAATCTGATCATTAGTGCAACAACGTTTCAAATGAATATTGCCAAATCCTCAATCAACTGTCGAAATGATAACCAATGCTGACAAAATCCTAACTGTTATGAGGTGTAGACAAGCTCTTGACAAAGAGTTCATCTTTAGAACTGTATCTCCAAAACACCTTCACACAAGCATCTTTGAAATTGGCAAATCAAAGAATTTAAATAGAGTCCCACTGTAGAATTGTAGCCCCAAAATAGTTGCACGTGAACCTCTTCAAAATCAACAAAGCAAACAAGTGGGATGTTGTTTCCGACAATGTCGTCAAAGAACAATCTTCAAGAAAAGACAACGACAATGCAAAAAGCATGTTGAAGCTGAAAGTGATTCTAAAAAGTTGTTATTAGAGCAAGAGTGTCCAGGATCAACAGGAATGCTTCAAACACGCAACCCAAGATACTTGACAACATGCTAATGGGGTCAGATGCCAAAAGTACTCCAAGTACCACATGCAACAAGATGTTTTTTCCATCATCAAATCGTTTCCTGCCATGCATATGTGAAAACAGACGCAACAAGGACAAGTTACAACAAAACTATCAACAAGATATTGTTACTACAGTCAATCAATCATCAAAAATAATGATGAGCATTATACGATTGTACAATCGACATAAGCATACAATTTGATGTCCTCAAGCAAGAGCTCAAATTTTACCATGACCAATCATCAATCCAACCACAATTAGTCCTGATAGTGGGTACCAACCCAAAATTTGGCCATCTACACTTCTTAATTGCCAAATTGTAAGAAGCGTTATGGTAATAAGAATGTCTATAGCTACGATAAGAGCGATAATGTCTCCGATCACTATGATTGGGACATCAATATGGCTTAGATGTGGATAATGAAGTATATGGTTATAGTTTATTAGAAGGTGCAAGACCAATAGTAGCATTAGCAACGGGGTGACTTGCATCTGGCAATGAAGTCTCAACATACCTAAGGCCTAATCACTAGTCTCAACCCAAGCTCAATAGTAGTAATAATACCTTGTCCCAATGTTGCATGGAGCGGGAGCATTTTAGAGAGTCAGAGCATCGGGAGCGTCATTTTCCAAAAATCCTTGGGTGCAGAGCATCTTGGGAGCATTATATATATATATATATATATATATATATATATATTCAAAAAAAACATGCAGAAAGACAAATTAGCTGCAAAATATATGATATTATGAAAACATGCACATTTGTACATTAATATAGATAGAAATAGCATCCATGGACCATAGTACATCAAAGATTAATCATTCAAAATTCAAATTTCAAGGCTCAAGCATCAACCATCTAAATTCTAGCAATTACAAACTTACAAACCTACACACAAATTTTTAAGACATATTGATATAATAGAAAGTAGACCATAAACTTATGAAATGAAATCAGTTATCCAACAACTGTCAACAATAGCATGAGACATGACCAAATAGTTATGTTTACAAAATAGGCCATCTATACTGGTAACTGAAGTATGAAGACCGAAAGGTCCAAAACAAGAAAGTTTGAACTAAGCTAGTTGCTAAATACTATGAATCTATCATCTAGATTCTATACTAGGTAGACTATGACATATAAAGTAATGAAAAAGGAGAAACATCAAACAACTATTCCAGCCTCCTTCCACCACCATGATTATTGTGTGGGCCTCCTTGTGGTGGTAGTGCAGCCTCTTGAGAAGGACGAAACTGTGCAGAAGTAGATGTAGATGATCGCAGCGAAAGTGAAGATGAAGCCCCTAGTGTTGTAGTTGGATTCTTGAACACGGGGACCATGACAGTGGATAGGGACCGCAACTCAACACAATCGTCATAATCCAAAAGAGCATTCTCCAATTGCTCTAAAAGCAATACTCCATCCTCCAAATTATCCTCCTCTGGATTGTTGTCCCAACGCTTCAAGTCTTTATCCATCTTTGCTTCCTCACAGTAATGGGACAACAATCGCAAATTGTAATGAACATAAACCAAGCTCTCTGCTCTACCTACATTCAACCTATTTCTTTTGACACTATGGATGAAATTGTAGGTGCTCCAACACCTCTCTGCAGAAAAAGTGTTCACCACCTGTGAAAGCACCCGTGTTGCCAAACGTTGTAGTTATGGGATAGCACCACCATGCATGTTCCACCACTCGAGAGAACTCAGATTCCATCGATCTCTTATTGCATGGTTGGTCCCAAAGGCACCATTGTTAAGGATGTAATGGCTCAATTGTCTCCCTATGTTGTCACACTCCTCGTCCAGGATCAATTTTTCTAATGCTTTCATATAACCTGCTTGAACCTCTGAATCTTGGAATGGTCTTTTTATGGTCCTACCACCAGGTGATGGTGATGAAAGCCATGATGCATGATAGTATTTAGGTGTTAGCACATATGCTAAGGCATGTAGTGGAATATTTAGCATTTCCCATCGTTTTTCCACCTCTACACGAATTTGATTATAGAAGTTGACATCTCTAGGCTCGACGATGTCGTTAATCTGCCCTAGCATGCTATCCATTTGCTCATACACCCTCCCAATGGTTGGTCGATCTGAATCTGCAAACTTGATCATATGATAAATTTGCTTGGTGACTTGCAAAACATACCGAACCTGTGACCAAAACTGACTGTCAAGAACTGTCTCCTTCACCGCATTAACACCTTCTCTATCACTGCTCAAATCATCCCATGCACTCATCACCATAGCACCCAAAGATTGTCTCACCTTCAATAGGCGCCTAAATGTGAGGTAATAGCTAGCAAATCTAGTGTTTGCAATCTTAAGTAACTGCAACCTAGAGTGAGTGTTGTAGAAGTAATTAACCCTTGTATACCCAGTGACAAATTTGATGAGTTGCCTCCCTCTCTTATACAACTGATTAATCCATCCACATTCCCTATGCTTGACCATATCATGCATCAAAAGGTTCAAGGCGTGCACCAAACGCCTGGACCAAAAGATGGGTGGATGAACTCGCTCAATGATTTTACCTGCTCCCTTACAGTTTGTTGCATTATCAGTGATTACTTGAATCACATTAGAAGGACCAACATCATTAATTTTTTTCAAGAGTAGATCTGAAATGTTTTGAGAAGATGCAATGATTGAAGAGGAGTCATGTGTTGCAAGAAACATTGCACCAATAGCAGAAACACCAAGAACATTGATCAAATGTTGGTTTCTCACATTTGTCCAACCATCTGATACAATGGATACCTCGTAGTCCCCCCCATTCATTTGTAAACCGTGTTAGAGCTCTTTGAATTTTTGTTTTTCCCTTTCGAGTAACATAGTTCTAGCTTTCTCATAGTTGGGAATCTTGTATCCTTTGGGGGCTTCATTGATTCTGTTGACAAGATCATGCCAATAGGGGGAGCGAAGCACACTGAATAGGATACCATAAGCATAGAGAAACCAAACCAATTTTGCATCCATCTCATCCCTACCTCCAATATCATGGAAATCTACTATTGTTCTTCTAGATCTAGAGGTTCCAGAACCATGAGGAGATGGAGATGTGTTGCCACCAAATCGAGATAGAGGCATCGGATTGAATCTTTTGTTTTTTACTATGCTTTTTTTGTGCATCTTCCTCTATCTTTATGTATTTTTGTCTCTCTTCCATGGATATATTAGGGAAAACATTGATCCCAATGGACCCCTTATTGTAATCACTCTCCATTACACCACAAAGATGCCTCCGCAAAGGGGTAAATGAACTGGTATAAGGTTTTCCTTTATGGCAATTATGAGGACATAAAAATTTAGTGGTTCCACTACCTCTTCCATCCTAAAGTTTTGTCACACATCCCCACAAGGGTCTCAATGCATCTTTGTCATTTTTACCCTCTTCATTGTCCTCTTCCTCCTCTTCAAATTCAAACCCTTCATTAGCTTCATATTGTGGGTCATGATCATCATAAGAATCACCACTATCCTCTTCTTCCCTTCGATGCCTCCTCCCTGTTAACACCATGAGAACCAAAAAAGGAATGTGAAACCAAATGAAGATGATCATATTAGGGAAAACATTGATCCCAATGGACCCCTTATTGTAATCACTCTCCATTACACCACAAAGGTGCCTCCTCAAAGGGGTAAATGAACTGGTATAAGGTTTTCCTTTATGGAAATTATGAGGACATAAAAATTTAGTGGTTCCACCACCTCTTCCATCCTCAAGTTTTGTCACACATCCCCAAAAGGGTCTCAATGCATCTTTGCCATTTTTTCCCTCTTCATTGTCCTCTTCCTCCTCTTCAAGTTCAAACCCTTCATTAGCTTCCTATTATGGGTCATGATCATCATGAGAATCACCACTATCCTCTTCTTCCCTTTGATGCCTCCTCCCCGTCAACACCATGAGAACCAAAAAAGGAATGAAAACCCAAAAGAAGACCATTTTCCTCCAGTTTTAGATGAACAACCTACAATAAAATAAGGGAGAAGAAGGAATGGGAAAGAGTAGCAGAGGAGGACAAAAACATAAACAAAGTTAACCCAAGGAAATGAGAGAGTTGGGGTTTGGGCTTACCTCTTTATCTCTTGAAACTTGAATGTTGAAACTTGAGATAAATGGTTGCCTTTGTTCTCTTCTCCAAGCTCCTCTTTGCTCACTCTTCCAAGCTCGCATTTGCTCTCTCCTCCAAGCTCTCACAAATATGCACTCTCCTTCAATCTCTCCTTTGCTCTCTCCTCCTCTCCAAGCCCAAGAAAACATAGATGAAAGAATGAGGAGAATGGAGGAAGAGCTCATTTATTCTCCTCCTTCCTTTCTCCTAAACCCTAAGCCTAGGTAGGTCCCACTCCCACTTAAGAAATAAATTAAAAAAAATGACATTTTTTGGAGTCCGTGGGTCCTACGCAAGAGCGGTTGGTCACCTATCGGGAGCACTCAGGGAGCGAGGTCAGGAGCGAGAGGAGGGCGTTTGGAAAGCGCTCCAAAATTCTTGAGCGTGGAGCTCCCAAAATTACAGGGAGCGTCCGAAATCGTTACAGAGCACACTCCCAGGGTCACTCCCTGGATGCTCAGAGCGCACTCTTGGGGTTAGGAGCGGGGGGGGCGCTCCCTGCAACACTTCCTTGTCCATGCTTACCAAGTCCACCACCAATATAACCCATATAAAGAAGCAACTTAGAACCACTACCTTTTAGTATATTTCTCAAAATCATGAGATGTTACATCAAAAAAGGGTTGAATATCTTTTTACAGAGTGTCAAGTGATTCTTCCTTCTCCCCTAATTCATCCATTGGCTTTTGACAAACAAGATCAAAGGTTTCTTCTATTTCTTCCACAACAAATTTTTTATTAAGGTTCACATAAATTTTGAAGGGACTTGATTTTCTCATTGAATTGCTGTAAAAAATCATGATCGTTCTTCAAGTCTTAAGACTCAGTAAAGAGTCTAGTATTATCAACTTGAACTAAAGCAACCTCCACAATGCCAAGTAGCAAAGTTTTCTAATGCAGTGACCTCATCATGAAGCTAAATATTAGATTCTTGCAGTTAAAGATTCTACCCATAGAGATATGTATTAGCATTTTGTAGTACAACAAAGCAATGGAAGGATGATGAACACGCACAGCTTCAAAACTCACTGGATAAAAAGGCCTTATTATCATCTAAAGGGCAATTCTATTGTTGATTGGGAAAAGTAAGCTCCTTGATTTAATTCTAAATATCCACCAACTATTTACCACGTTGATCTTCAAAATACCCTAGTTTACCACAACCCCTACAAAGTTTTCACCTCTTCTTTCCTTTCCACTTCAATTGTGCTTGAAATTGAGAATCCTTTTAGGGATTACTGATGCACTAAATTTTGGTTTTGTTTATGTTTCCCTTTGGCTACATGAGCCTTTTGTTAGGAGCCAAAATTTGTTTGGTAGCATTACTTTTGTCATGGGATTCGATATTTTCTATAATGCCTTGATTGATTTCGTTTATGTTTCCTTTTGGCTACATGAGTTTTTGCTAGGAGCCTATCCTACCTATAGTTAAATTTGTCTTGTTCTTTAATCAGGGCATTACAAAAAGTACCAAAATCCATGGAAAGAGTAATGCTACCAAACAAACCCTTCATAGTCCAAATATTGGAAACAAAAGCCTCATATGGACCATGTAAGATACTAGAGGATGATTTAATTAGTTAGTTATCCTTATTTTTGAAGTCAGTGCCACACTCCTTCAGTTAGAATCACGGTGCTTTGATTTGAGCCAGCTAATCTTCAATTCATTTGAATCCCCCAGTATCAAATTGCATCGGTTGTTGCTCAAATAGAATAACCCGAGCCTCATAATGTTAGGAGAATTGCTTTTGAATTGTTCTTGAAGAACTCATTCGATACATACATGCCTATTGAGTCCTTGAGCTTCAACTCTCTTATGAATCCATTTTCCCTTTTCAATATCATCCTTAGATTCATTTTCATCTTCTTTGGTGTTGGCGTGGGCAAAGTGCCCTGCTCAACAGCGAGAGTTCTTCCCAATGTAAAGTCCAAATTAGACTTCACTTTGTTTGGAATAGGGAACCTATCCGAATTCTGGCCTGGCAACCATCACGATTGAATATGAAATGAAGGGTGCAATGCAAAAAACCCAAAATGCTCTTAATCTATATGTAGAGTGCAATCCTATTCTACCTATCCTAGGTAGGAGTGTATTTTAACCAATGTTGTATATCTCGTCTCGGGGAAAGTATCGGCGAGGGTCTGGAATGTAACTTCTCGATGACATTGGCAGAAAATATCGAAATATCTCGAAAAATGTCGCAAGACAGGGGTCTAACTCGGAATATCTCAGAATATTTCGAATATATCGAACATGTGTTTAACTCGGAATTTATTGGAATATCAGCAATATATCAGAGAGATATACAACACTGATTTTAACCAATGAATACAAGATTAGTTATATATTTTTGTTAGAATTTCAGGGACAAAAAGCTATCCAAGAAAACAATAGAAACATATATATATATATATATATGAACAAAATTGAATTCATTTTCATCTTCTTTGGTGTTGGTGTAGGCAAAGTGCCCTGCTCAACAGCAAGGGTTCTTCCCAATGTAAAGTCCAAATTAGACTTCACTTTGTTTGGAATAGGGAACCTATCCAAATTCTGGCCTGACAACCATCACTATTGAATATGAAATGAAGGGTGGAATGCAAAACCCAAAATGCTCTTAATCTATATGTAGAGTGCAATCCTATTCTACCTATCCTAGGTAGGAGTGTATTCTAACCAATGTTGTATATCTCGTCTCGGGGAAAGTATCGACGAGGGTCTGGAATGTAACTTCTCGGTGACATTGGCGGAAAATATCGGAATATCTCGGAAAATGTCGCAAGACAGGGGTCTAACTCGATATATCTCATAATATTTCGAATATATCGGACAGTTGTTTAACTCAGAATTTATTGGAATATCGACAACATATTAGTTATATATTTCTGTTAGAATTTCAGGGACAGAAAGTTATCCAAGAAAACAATAGAAACATATATATATATATATATGAACAAAATTGAAAAGAAGAAAAGTTTGTTATTGCATTACTATCTACAACCGCGTATCCATTATCTCAAAGCAAACCAAGAATTGTAACCTTCATACAAAAAAATATATAATGGAAAGATATAGTCTTATAGTGAGCCCAATAAGAGCATAAGCACCAGAAATAATTCTCTGCACACACATTACTAGACACCAATGCTCCTCCAAAATTGGTCGTGAGGGCTTCTTCTCATTAAAAAATTATAAAAGAGTATTAAAAGTATCAACAGTCAAAAGCCCTTTACACAGCTAATCGATTCTCTTTTATAGCTTTTCAATTCATAATTGTCTTGTGACTTCTTTGCTTACTTTCTTAGCAGTTATGGATTTTTCTGTTAAATTCTTGAAACCCAGCAATCAGAAATTTTAAACCAATAATTTAACAACTCATAATTTAATCTACTGCTGATATAAACTCTGTAAACTATGCAGAAAATTTATAGCTGAGTTCTGACCATTAAAATGCACAGCGGAACATAAACAGCACACACAATTGAACACATACATTTCTGGGCAATGCTCCTGGAAAAACCCCGAAAGGAAAACCAGTAAGTGAGAGGATTTTATTGGCTTCAGAGGAAGAAAATAATTACAGCAGCTAATTCAGAAGTTTCTTATAGCCCAGCAAACTAGGCCTGCTTTTTCGGCCCTGCTTTTTTGCCCCAAATTTGTCTTTACTAAGGTTGTAGTCGACCATTTGCTTTGTCATCTAAGTTAACCACACCTCATGTCGACAAGAAATCCCCATGATGCGCCTAAAGATTAATTGTTCAAAAGCAACTTCAAAGGACACTAATTCCTTGGGCATGGGGCCCACACCTCTATTGAGCGTACTAACAAATGAATTAATCAAATTAATTTCCTTGGAAGGGTTTGCAATATGCTCTTTTAGGGCCTCCTTTGAGATCCTAGGGGTTATTTTGATTGCAATCCCTTTGCCTCTAATGATCTCCACCAATTCATTCAAAACATATGTCATTGGTTGTGGTGAGCCCGCGTCCACGATTGGAGGAGACAACATATTTTTATCACCTTTTCTGCGGCAAGGTGCAAGCATTTGTAGTTATTTACAGAGGCAATAAGATAAGATAAGATAATTTTATTAATGTCTATAAAATGACCACAATGTAGTTCAATGGGACTAGAGGATATATCTAGTGTGAGTACAATGTGGGAGTGCAAAAGCAGCTTTCGTATAAGAAAACAAGAAAACTGAAAGTAGAGTCTAGGTAAATATCCGACTAGGCCAAGCCCTGGATCTAGCTAAAACCAAAACTAAAGTGTATATAACAATACCACAAGTGCGGTGATAGAAAGTGAGAGTGTCCATGGTAGGATTTGGGCAGAATACTATTCGAGAGAGAAGTAACTGAGGATGAAGCCAACGAGGTCAATGTCTCCTGGATATGATGATCGGTGGTCCGGGGGGCAACGAGGGTTGCATTGGCTCACTGTCGAAGTCCTCGAGTATCGGAGGGGAATCCGGATGTATGACCTTGGGGGGGATGTAGGAGCGAGGAAGCTCTGTTCTCCTAACATTTGAGGTCGAAGAAAAGAAGTTCTGAATAGATCTTTGACTGCTCCGTTGGAGCTGAGAGGCAATCCGATGAGTGTGAGGTGTCCTGTTCTGAATCCATCTGAAGTTAAAACCTCTGTCGCTATGAGGATGTGTGGTTGGATGAATGGTCCTAAACCTTCGGACCAGTCTCAAACATATTGTTCGATCTCCCAAGGGGGAGGCTGAGGGGGGACCTGAGGTCTCACCCTTCTACGATCCGAAGTACTCTGGAACTAGGACTATTGTTTGTTGATCCGATCTGATGGAAGGGCCTAGAAATATGAGGTGATCCTCCTAGTCTGCCTCAGGTGGGGGTGGCGTGCAAGAGCTGGGATCTATGACTAAGAATCTCCCTGATAAAAAAAGTTAGGCACCTCTGATCCTGATATTGTTAGAAAGTAGAGAGGGAGCCCCTTGAATCCCTGTAGAAGCAATAGTAACATCCTCTAATCTCATAGTACATAAGGCACCGGAAAATGAGGTGTCTCTCTATCTCTGGCTCCTACATGTGACACACTGGCAAACCCTATCAAAATGTGGGAGATGGTGATCAATCTCCACTCTAAGTAGGTGAGAACCAACCCGGAGCTATCCTAGAGGGATCCTAAGTGAATGCATCGAATGTTTGTACATGTATGGGGGTTGGACAATGATACCATCACGTAGCTCCAAAAAGTGCTCTAAGTAGAATGAGATCTTCAAGCCCAGGCTCGTCGAGGGTGAGATCCAAGTAACATGAATATATAGTCTGTATTTGTCCTCTCAGATGTCTCGGTTCACGATCTGTCTAATCAACGGGAGATGAACCAGCGCATCCAAGGATTACTTGAAGGGGGAAAGGTGCTCTAGGGAGATGGTCATCAACTGGAAAAGTCGGGATGCCTCTGAAAACCAACCTCATGTGCGGCCTATGGAGTGATCTGAGGCGAGGGCCTCTGAGGAGCAAAGTACAAGATAGGGGTACCGCTCTCTCTTGGTAGCAGAGTCCCTAAAGGATCTGACTCTATGGAAAAAGGAGATCAAGTGAAAGACAACCTCAAGGAAAAATGGTTGGACGCCGAACTCTACCTGAATAATGGGATGTGGAACTGTACATTTGCATCTGATGATGTGTTTGAGATGCAAGGTCTAAACTCTCTCCAATCGAGCCCAATTTGTTTGTATCAAGCTCAATCCCTAGATCTTCAAGTCATAGAGTACTGTGGGTCTGAAAATCACCTACATGAGGTAGAGTTTGGAGGAAATGTTCTGAAACTGACCTTGGAAGCATTGTCCCTTGATGAGGGCTAGGGACCCATACGCTTTGTAGAGTCGAGGTTGGAGGGCCTGCCACATACCAAAACATGGCCCCATGAACTGAACCCCCTGAAGTAGAAGTGTAAGTTTGTGATAGGTCGCTTTGATGTATTGAAGATCATGACCTTGGTTTTACCCAAGGTGACTGTCAACTGTCGGAGGTCACAAAAACAACTAGCTAGGGCATCAATCTACCTCTGTAAGCCCTCAAGAGTAGAGGCCAACAAGATTAGGTCTTCTGTGAACAGCAGCAGGGAGATCAACACCTGATGAAGGAGACAACCATCTCCATCCGAGATGTGATCGTGGAGGAAAGACTCTAGCTCATCAATATAGATTCCAAAAAGCATAGACAAGAGGGGGCATCCCAGCTTTACCCTAATGGTACTCTAAATAAAATCGAAGAGAACATGAGCCACCTGAGACGTCCCAAAACTGGCTCATACAATCTCATGATGGTTGCTAGGAAGGTCTCCGATATCTTGATGTTGCAAAGTCTCTGGAATAAAGCCTCTCGTGGTACTATGTCAAAAGATTTTCGAAAGTCTACAAAACAACAATAAACCCTCCAGGAGTGATGACGAGCCTCCTCAATAATGACTCTGAGCGTGAAAATGTGATCAGTCATCTAGTAATCCAGGCGGAAACTAACCTATCCCTTAGTTCTAAGATGGTGTCTCTCCAAATCATCAAAAATTCGCTAATGCAGAGTTGTGGCATAAAGTTTGGAGAATGTATGTCCCATCATGATAGCCCTGTAATTGTCTGGATCGAAAATACTCTCTGATTTGTGAATAGGGTGAATGATGTGCTTCATCTTGAGATCAACGACTGTGACTTCATCTCTCGTTGAGATGACTTAAATCACTTAAGTCACTCAACTTTATAAAAAAGTCACTTTAAGTCACTAAATATAAAAGGCACTTTATAAAGTTACTATCTAGAGAGTGTCGCTCAGACACCTCTGCATGCTAGGCACCGCCAAAGCAGAAGTACCTATCCGAGCTACCTCAAAAAATAACACTCCCTCTTAACAAGGAAGGAACTTCTGGAAGAGCCTCCTCCTGGATCAATCTCTGACCCCATCAAATATGTTGTTGCTATAGGTGCTCCCTCTAAACTGGAAGACCCTCCCTGCTACCTTTGTTGCACTCTAATCTAATAACATGCTCTCCTCATCCATCAATGTCAAGTCATACCAGCTAACAATCTTGGATGAATCCACTCATCCACTAGAATCAGCCACTGACACCAATATTTGATCCAAGATCCCCTTGGACCCCACTACAGGATGTCCCAACACCCTGTACAACATACCATCCCTAAGGTCAAGCCTCATTGTTGCATCCAAGGTTGCTCCGTCTGAACGCATCCTCGAAAATCACTGCATACCCCATATCCTCCAGAGCTAATACTGAGAGCAAATTAACCCTCAGCTCTGTTACAAATAACACCTCGACCACCTCCAGAGAACCCCCTGAGTCTAGCTAGAATCTGACACATCCAACCTCCTTCACTACATCCCTAGTGCACGCCCCCACTCTTCACATGGCAGTCTAAGCCCGTCTCTAAAGCACTAAGGAACATCAACTTCATTCCCATCATATGGCGAGATGAGCCAATGTTCACAACTCATCCCCAAACCAAAAAAAAGTTTATTGCCCGAACTTGTTGCCCAGTCCCACTAACTGCAGCCTTTTTGGGCGTTGCCCAACTATCACAGCTTACTACACAAATTTCCAACCCTCTGCCCAAGCCACCTGCCCAGGGAACGTCAACCTA